>MU725317.1:65817-92553 GCA_026770625.1 Nicotiana glauca
GGGGGGGGGGGGGGGGGGGGGGGGTTGGGACTTGTTCGGACATATAAGTATTAAATGATGAGGGCTTCCTGGCCGTTAGATCATGAGACCTCGACGGCTCAGATTCGAGGTTGGCCAAACAGCGTCGTTTGAGTCGTGTGGGGGACAGACTGGGTTATGGGAATGGGGTGTGGGCCGATTTGGGTCATGGGGTAATTTGGGCCTAGCGAATTTAATGTGAATAACCCAAATTTGGGCATTTTCTTTTAAACCTCTTTTCCTTTACTTATTTTCTCTTTTATTTATTTATTTATCTCTTTTTTTATTCTTTTTGTATTTTTATGTATTTTATGAATATGCAAAACTAAAAACGAAACCTGATTTATTTTCCAACTAAATTAATTAATTTCTAAGATTGTTTAAAAATCTATTCCGCGACAAATTTAACAATTAGCAACTAATAATGCACACAAAAATGCAAACTTGCCTGCGACTCAATTATAAAAATTCAAATCATAAAAGAAAATTCTAATTCTGAAGAAACTATAGGAGTAAATTAAGCTTGGCAAAAATCACGTGCTCACACTTGCCTGTGACTCATGTTTTCCAGCCTGGTGTTAATGGCCTCCATGTTCCTTGTGATCTCCTTTTGCTCTCTGACCAAATCCTCTATTGATGGTGGGGTAGCTGTCCCAGTGGATGTGCTAGCCCCAGGTGGGCTAGTGGGAAGGCCTGTTATAAGCTGCCTAACATATGTATCTACCCCATATATTTGGCTGGATAAGCGGCGCATGATGTGAGGACCAGACTGGATTGGTCCCATGGGGTCAAAAGATGTGGTTGGATTAGTGGTGGTCTCTGTGAACTGCCCAAATGAAGGGGAAGCGACATCAATGCGCCTCTATTTCTGTTTTTCACTAGGTCCCCTATTCAGTATGGGATGGATCATTGGCTTTCCTGGATCTTTCTCAATTTCATTACGGCGTCTAAGCACCCCAGTATCATTGCAAAGTCTGGTGATCAAGGATGGAAAGAACAGGCTCTTGGACCTCCCATTAGTGGCTTCCTCAATTTCTCGGACAATATGTTCCCCCACATTCACAGGATGTAACGATCCGACCGGTCGTTTCGAGCCCTAGCACATCGTTCAGTAGTCTGAGGTCATGAGCTGCTTTATTTCAGGTATTGTGACCTATTCGCATGGCCAGAATTTGAATTCAGGAAGATCGGAGTTAAATTTAAATGAAAATTCTCATTTGAGCAGCTTGAAGTTGGAAGAATGAACTAGGATTGACTTTGAGTGAACGACCTCAGAATCAGGATTTAAAGGTTCCAACAGGATCGTATGATGATTTTGGACTCGATCATATGCCTGGATTGGGTTTTGGATAACCCGAGAGTGTTTTGGCGCCTATTGTGGAAGTTAGCGTTTTGGAAGAAATTTCTTAAGTTTGGCTTGAAGTGCATTTCAGTTTTATCGATGTCCGTTTGGGATTCTAAGTCTGGGAATAGCTTCGTATGGTGATTCTGGAGTTGGGAGCACGATCAGGAGTGAATTCGGAGGTCCGTAGGTCATTTTGAAGTCATTCGGCTAAAGATAGAAATTTGAAGGTTTTTGAGAAGTTTGACCGGAGGTTGACTTCTTGATATCGGGGTCAGAATCCAATTTCAGAAGTGGGAGTGCGTCCTCAATGTCAAATGTGACTTGTGTGAAAAATTTCAAGTCAATCGGACGTGATTTGATAGGTTTAATCATCAGAAATAGAAGTTGGAAACTTCAAAGTTCATAAAGCTCGAATCGGGGTGTAATTCATGGTTTTAGCATTGTTTGTTATGATTTAAGGCCTCGAGCAAGTCTGTAATGTGTTTTCGGAGTGGGTGGTATGTTTGGTTGGGGGCTCGGGGGCCTCGGAAGGATTCCGGGTGGCTAACAGATCGAATTTGGAGTTTGAGGAAGAGCTGGAGCTGCTGCTTCTGGTATTTTTTCTTCTACGGATTTGGGACCGCAGAAGCGGCCCTGCAGAGGCGAGAATGTAACCACAGAAGCAGTTGGGACCAAAATGGAGAGGGCCGGAGATGCGGTCGAGTAGCTGTCGAAGCGGTACAGCACCTGCGATGTGGAGAACCGTAGAAGCGGACGGCCTGGACGTAGATGTGAGCCACAAAAGCGGCAAGATATCCGCAGAAGCATAACCGCTTAAGCGGTAAAATTTCTACATAAGCGGAAACGACTGAAGGCAGAGACTTGTTTTAAATCGAGGTTTTGGTTCATTTCACCCATTTTTCATGGCTTGGGGGTGATTTTTGGAGGGCTTCAAAGAGGGATTTTGTCATCTATGTTAAGGTAAGTTATCCCCACCACTCTTGAGTTGAATATATCAATTATATATGTCTTTAAGCTTGGAAATTAGATTAAATATTGAGGTTTTTGTTGAAAACCTAGAAAATTATAATCTTCAATTTTAGCCACGATTTCGAGTATGGAATTAAGAGAAAATTATATATTTGAGTTCGTGAGTTCATAGGTAAACTTTATCTTCCAAAAGTTTCGGAATCCGAGCTCGTGGGCCGGAGGAAATTTTTGTCAACTTTTCGTTCGTGGTTAGGAATGGTTATAAATTGGGTTTTCAAGTATAATAAGCATATATTAATGGATTTATATGATTGTTGGCTAGTTTTGGAGCATTGTGCATTGCTGCAAGTTTTCGAAAGAATGTAGAACGCCAGTTGCGGATCTTCGGAGCAAGGTGAGTCTCCTTTCTAATCTTGTGAGGGGGAATTTACCCCATAGGTGAAGTGATTGATTATGTGCTCCTATTTTTGGGGGCTACGTACACACGAGGTGAGGAGAGTCCGTGCGTAGCTACTATTATGCTATTGTCCGGGTAGTTAGGACCCATCAACAGGCTATACTTGGAATATCTGTAACCCTATTGACATTTGATTTTCATAAATCACATTGAATTAAATGGATTTCTAAAAAGGACTTAAGCTTGTTTTCTAAAATTATTAAATAGAATTTACCTTTCTTGGATAATTGCTCTTTGTTGACTTCTTGACTGATTGCCTGTCTGTGTGTGTTTATTTTTGAACGGGCTGAACGCCTCGGCATATTAATAGATGCATCTATAGGTGTACAGTCGACCCTCAGCAAGTGCACATTTACTTCTATTGGATCAAGCCGTCGCCTCGGTATGATTTGTGCATGCTTGTATTACTGCCTTGAACTTATATAACTTTTTACATGCCTCACTCTGGCTCGAGTTCATTTTGTTAATAACGAAAAAGAAATCTTGGAAAATTTCCGATGAAAGAATTATGTGTTTACTTGTTTCCTCTATCTGGATTAAAATCATATTTATAAAATAAATCCACTGTTTAATATGTATATTAAGAATAAATAATCATTGGACTATTAGACAATGTCAAGTTGACCATCTTGTCTCTACACCTTCGGGATTAGGCGGGACACTCACTGAGTACACGTTGATTATGTACTCATACTACACTTCTGTGTGTGCATTTTTGTTGCACAGGTATATATACCTCTAGCAGCATACGGGGCGTAGCAGCATGGACGTTTCTAGGACTAGGAGAGCTGCATCATTCGAAGCGATCACAGCTAGGGTAGTCCCTTCCAGTGTACTGTATTTACTTTCCATCCACTGTATTCTGGATGGATGTGGTATTTTATGTCTCTCATCAGTAGTTGTTCATGTACTTGTGACAACGAGTTCTAGGGGTGTATTTGGATTATTTGAAAATCATAAAAATCGTTTAGATATTTTATTTATTTTTTCGGACGAATACACTGATTCTTGTTTAAAACGTATAAAAGAAATGTTTTTCAAAAGTGTTAAAATGTGATTTAATTAAGTATATTAGTTGGCTAGCCTAACGGCGATGTCCGGCTCCACCACAACCCTTAGTGGATTTTGGGTCATGACAATATGGTATCAGAGCACTAGGTTCACGTCGGTCTCACGAGTCATGAGAAAGTCTAGTAGAGTCTCGCGGATCGTTACGGAGAAGTCTATACTTATCCTCGGGAGGCTACAGGGCTGTTAGGAGTACTTTCCTTTTTGATTTCCTTATCGTGTGGTTCAATTCCTTTGAGGCTTCTGCCTTTGATTCCTTACCACTCAATCTTACGCGACGCGAGCGTTTGTTAGAAATCGAGAATTAGGAAAATTGAAATGGCACTACAAATCTGATGCGTGATGATTTTTCCCGGTATAGTTGATTTGACTATTATGGTCGCCTTATGGAATGATATTCCATTGTTTCAGCTCAATAACAAAACTTCTTAGATCTTTGAGGCTAGGCACATGTTGCCATAATGCTTATGAGCAATTATTCTATAGTGTTGTCGTAATGGTAGGGTGTTTGCCCACGTGTCGGGGCAGTGAATGAATTGAAGGGAATTTTACTTAGTGTGTAATCAAGGGTTTCAGTATTTCATTCCTGGCAGAGGAAAGTCAAACGAACTGAAGATGGTCAAAAGTGGACTGGTAGAAGTAATGAAATGTGGTAATTGCAAATGTGGTGGAGTTCTCCTCTACATTGGAGTGATGTTGTCCTAATTGGACGTACTAAGTTTGTCGATGTTATAATCTGCTACAATTTTACTTTATGACAGGATATTGTGAACTAGTATTGGAGTTACGACTATCAGATATCGCATGGTGCAGTGGTTTAAGATCGAATAAGAATTTCTAATGTTGACGGATCGATAAAGATGACCTTTGGAAAGGTTTAAAGTTAGAAGCAATGGTGGATTCAAGTGCCACAAAGATAGATTTCATTTAAGGCAACAATTGAGTAGTAAAGTATGAGAAAGGACATGTGGGAAGTGTCCGGTGGTGTTTAAATCTTTTGGAAGGCCAAGTATGAGGATCAAGGTCGGGTGGTTAATTAAAGAGATGAGTTCCGCCAAAATGGGAGAGTGGCGAGGGTTGTGTATGAGCTTGGTAGTAGGATGACTACGCGCCTTAAAGCGAGTTTGGATTGAATTGGGGATTTTAATGATTGGTGATTGAAACCTACGGGTATGATGTGAAGTATGGGCTATTATACAGTAGAAGATTGATATAGCGGAAAGGAGCTGCTTGAAATGGAGGGGGGGGTGCAGCATAACCCTGAATTGGAAGGATGTTGCCGCGCATTTAATTGATGCCCGTGAGGGGCGAATGGACTTGTGCAGCTGGAAGGTGAGCTCGAACTCAGGATGGGCTATTGGAGTCATAGTGAATTTACCCCGTGCAGTGGCGTGGGAAGATATCGGGAGGTGATTTCCCTAGGTGGGTTATTCCCCATGAGCAGATTAGCGGACGCGTGGTTGGTGAAGCTTCTGCAAAGAATTATATTGGTTGTTCAACAAAGAGATCGGTCGTGCGAATGTGGTTTATGATTCAGAATATCAAAAATGGGGATTTACAGCAAGATTCCGAGAAATTTTGATAACTTATGGCGCGAGGTTATGTCAACCAGAGGTAAAAAGGTCGGCCGAACTCAAGAATGGTGAAATGATGGCTTCAAGCTAAGTTGGAGAGTCCCATCGCTTATGATTGGGATTTATGATTAACTACTTGCGTGATTTCTGGTTATTAGCATATTGATGGATTAACTCAGCTATGAGAAAAGACCATAAGTGGTAATTCGAGCAAATGAATTGTTGGAGGCCTGTGATGGTTGGCCTTATTGGCTCATGTTCGGACTTGTAAAAAAGTTCTGGATTTATGCCTTGTATGGATACAAGTTTCAGAGAAAGCGATTTTCGCCAAGTGCTTCACCGAGAGAGTTTTCGTGTGTTATAACATCTATGGGGTGAGTTATATTCCGAACCAAGTCAGAGCGGGTGGCTCTCAATAATGGTCCTAGTGAATTCAGAAGTTAAAGTGTGGTGTCCAATGATTTCGAGCCCACGAGTACAGTTAAGAGTCAAGCTTTGTAGCAGCTTATGAGAAGATGCCCAAAATGTTTCGGGGTGTTTGGCTTGTGGTGTAGCATTTGGGTGTTATGAAAAATTTCATGGGAATTGAGAAAGCCTGGTCTCGTGATTCAAGGACACTCGGGGTGAGTGTAGATGGTGTATGTTATGTGTTGAATGGAGTTAGTCTTGTTTTTTAGGCAAGCAAGGAGGAATTGGAAGAAGGTAAATTGATTAGCCATAGTTGAATTGGCATATTGGGGTCAGTGACTAGTTCAGTCCGCGAGATCAAGTTATATGTATGATTTATGGAGGTACGTGTGACGCCGTCGGCCGCCGTCGGCCGCCGTGATTGATGATTTATCAGGGGCATTCTTCTATTATGGCTTGTTAAGTGGAAGCGGATTCCGAAAGGGCTATGGTGTCTTGGACCACTACTCTCAGATTTGCATATTCTACGGTTATGGGAATTTACTTGCGTGTTGCTATGATTCTCCTGAAGTGAGTTAAGTGAAAAGTTCGTATATGATGAAATTTGAAAATATTAATGAATTCGAAGTTATGATGAAAATCATGTCCTATCGTATATTGGCACGTTGGGTGCCGTGAGAGGTATGGAAATGTGAAGGGAGGATCAAGGTTGATGTTCGGTGTTGACAAGGATGTCATGGGCTCGGCTGAGCACGGAAGGGGTTGAATGATTAGAGTAAATTGGTATTGTCCTCAGTGTCACCTGAGATCGATGTGTTATGGAAGAGGTTCTGCATCCTGGTTAAGGATTCTGGATCACTTTTCAGTGTTAGTGTATCCGATGGTTCAGATGTGCGAACCCGTTATTTTTTCGAAAGATTGTAGGAGCGTGTCCCACGCGAAGATTGTATAAGTGTGACACATACTCACTTAATTGTTTAAAGATTTAAACCAAGTATGAGGGTTGTGGTAATATCATTAATTTGAGAATTTATGCCTGGAGGGCACTTTGTATATTGGGTTATGAACTGAGGAGGTTGCTCAAGTTATGATAGTTATTCTTACGTGATATGAGGCAAAATAGAGTTACTACGGACCTTTCAAAGGTCATTGACCAAGTTAGTGCAATTAGAAATCGGCTTGAGATCGGTGGATTGATTTATATGTGAATAGGGCTTTATATCGGGCCAGTTGTGTTAGCTTCAGCGAGCATTCCTTATGGAGGAACAGTCGGGGTGTTATTTTGTCATCAACTAACCCAGGTAATGGTGTATTGCACCGTATGAGTTGTGAGATGGCTTGGTAAATTCTTATGTGTTGAGGTTCCACGTGGCAATGATGTCATGTGAGCAGAATGGCTCTTGAGATTCAGATCTTGTATCGCACCTCAGTTGTGCTTGAGTTTTGTAACCTATAGCGCTATGTGTTTTCTCAGGGATAGTATTATGCACTTGGCGTGGTCACGATCGAAATTCGATATTTTTATTGTAATGAGCAGATTTAGCTCGAAGTGCAATCTCCTTATGTGGGTATGTTATTTAGATCAGGTGGCACGCCGCCATAGGTATGTTATTTAGATCGGGTTGCGCGCCATAACAGTGTAATGTCGAGTCTGGTACTCTATATGTTATTGTTTTTGTGTATTTCGCTTCCTATCTTCTAAGAAAAGTCCATATTAGCGCGGGGGTTAGGTAATTCCTTTGAGAGTTTGATTTTTGTTTGTGTTGTATTTGGATTTGTGGCCTATTGGCACATTGTGGTGTCATATGAGACTTGTGATTGCAGTCGGAGTGGCTTATTGCCTGAGCAGTTCGTACTGGGTAAGATGAGATTGTGGGATTTAGGATTAGTGCAATCTGATCATATGAAGTATATTAAGGAGCGAAGATCATTATTTGGTTAAGAATGTGGTAACGTTTCTTGTCAGAAGTATGGACTCGATGATTGGTTGACTCGGCAGTTGATTACGAATTTCGGCATCTCATCCGTTGTGGCGGTATTGTGATAGTGAGGGTAAGACCTATGTAGGTCATGAGGTGTAATGGGAGCATCGGATTCATGGAATTTTGATTAATTCAAGCAGAAATGTTATTGTGGTCCTATGAGTAAAGTTATGCAAAGTGTGAATCCAGCGTATAGTGATTGATACGGTGATCGTATGTTGGAAACAGGCCTGGCATAGAATTCCGGATGTTGGAATTGGGCTCTAAGGCTTATCTGCTTGAATAAAGGGGATTATCTTTAGAACATATCGAGCTAATGCACTCAACTAAGTTGTGGTAGCACGGGAAGGTGTATGAGGTGCTAAACAGTTATTTTAGACTACTCCAGTGTAGTTCTCAGCACGTTCGAGGATGAACATTTGCTTAAGTGGGAGAGAATGTAACGAACCGACCGATTGTTTCGAGCCCTAGGGCGTTGTTCAGTAGTCTGAGGCCATGAGCAACTTTATTTCAGTTATTGTGACTTGTTCGCATGGTCGGAATTTGAATTCAGGAATATCGGAGTTAAATTTAAAAGAAAATTCTCATTTGAGCAGCTTAAAGTTGAAAGAATGAACTAGGATTGGAACTTTGAGTAAACGACCTCGGAATCAGGATTTGAAGGGTCCAGCAAGTTCGTATGATGATTTCAGACTCGGGTGTATGACCGGATTGGGTTTTGGATAACCCGAGGGTGTTTTGGCGCCTATTGTGGAAGTTAGCATTTTGGAAGAAATTTCTTAAGTTTGGCTTGGAGTGCATTTCAGCGTTATCAATGTCCGCTTGGGATTCCAAGTCTAGGAATAGCTACGTATGGTGATTCTGGAGTTGGGAGCACGATCAGGAGTGAATTCGAACGTTCGTAGGTTATTTTGAAGCCATTCGGCTAAAGATAGAAATTTGAAGGTTTTTTAGAAGTTTGATCGGAGGTTGACTTTTTGATATCGGGGTCGGAATCCAATTTCAGAAGTGGGAGTGGGTCCGCAATGTCAAATGTGACTTGTGTGCAAAATTTGAAGTCCATCGGACGTGATTTGATAGGTTTAAACATCAGAAATAGAAGTTGGAAAGTTCCAAGTTCATAAAGCTTGAATCGGGGTGTAATTCATGGTTTTAGCATTGTTTGTTATGATTTAAGGCCTCGATCAAGTCCGTAATGTGTTTTGGGAGTGTTTTGTTTGGGGCTTGGGGGCCTCGGGTGGATTCCGGGTGGCTAACGGATAGAATTTGGAGTTTGCGAAAGAGCTGGAGCTGCTGCTTCTGTGGAGGCGAGAATTTAACCGCAGAAGTAGTTGGGACCAAAATGGAGAGGACCGCAGATACGGTCGAGTAGCTGCTGTAGCGGTACCACACCTGCGATGTGGAGAACCGCAGAAGCGGAAGGCCTGGACGTAGATGGGAGCCGCAGAAGCGGCAAGATATCCGCAGAAGCAGAACTGCTTAAGCGGTAAAATTTCTGCATAAGCGGAAACGACTGAAGGCAGAGACTTGTTTTAAATCGGGGTTTTGGTTCATTTCACCCATTTTTCATGGCTTGGGGGCGATTTTTGAAGAACTTCAAAGAGGGATTTCGTCATGTATGTTAAGGTAAGTTATCCCCACCACTCTTGAGTTGAATATATCAATTACAAATGGCTTTAAGCATGGTAATTAGAGTGAATATTGAGGTTTTGGTTGAAAACCTAGAACATTATGATCTTGGATTTTGTCTACGATTTCGAGTATGGAATTAAGAAAAAATTATGTATTTGAGTTCTTGTGTTCATGGGTAAACTTTATCTACGAGAAATTTCAAAATTCGGGCACGTGGGCCCGAGGTCATTTTTGTCAACTTTTCGTTCGGGGTTAGGAATGGTTATAAATTGAGTTGTAAAGTATAATTGAGCATATATTAATGGATTTATATGATCGTTGGCATGTTTTGGAGCATTGTGCGTTGGTGCAAGTCTTCGGAAGAATGTAGAATGCCGGTTGCGGATCTTCGGAGCGAGGTGAGTCTCCTTTCTAATCTTGTGAGGGGGAATTTACCCCATAGGTGAAGTGATTGATTATGTGCTCCTATTTGTGGGGGCTACGTACACACGAGGTGACGAGAGTCCGTGTGTAGCTATTGTTATGCTATTGTCCGGGTAGTTAGGACCCATCAACATGCTATACTTGGAATATATGTAACCCTATTGACATTTGATCTTCGTAAATCACATTGAATTAATAAATGGATTTCTAAAAAGGACTTTAGCTTGTTTTCTCAAACTATTACAGAGAATTGACCTTTCTTGGATAATTGCTCTATGTTTACTTCTTGACTGATTGTCTGTCTGTGTGTGTTTATTTTTGAAAGGGCCGAACGCCTCGGCAAATTAATATATGCATCTATAGGCGCGCCGTCGACCCTCAGCAAGTGCACAGTTATTTCTGTTGGATCGGGTCGTCGTCTCGGTATGATTTGTGCATGCATGTATTGCTGCATTGAACATATACAAGTTGTTACATGCCTCACTCTTGCTCGAGATCATTTTGTTGATAATGAAAAAGAAATCTTGGAAAATTTCTTATGAAAGAATTATGTGTTTACTTGTTTCCTCTATCTGTATTAAAATCATATTCATAAAATAAATTCACTATTTAATATATATATATATTAAGGATAAATAATTATTGGACTATTAGAGAGTGTCAAGATGACCATCTCATCTCTACCCCTTTGGGGTTAGGCAGGACACTCACTGAGTATAGGTTAATTACGTACTCATGCTACACTTCCGTGCATTTTTGTTGCACAGGTATATATACCTCTAGCAGCCTACGGGGGTAGCAGCACGGACGTTTCTGGGACTAGGTGAGGTGCATCATTCGAGGCGACCGCAACTAAGGTAGTCCCTTCCAGTGTACTGTATTTACTTTCATTCCACTGTATTCCGGATGGATGTCATATTTTATTTTTCTAATCCGTAGTTGCTCATCTACTTGTGACACCAGGTTCTGGGGATGTATTTGGATTATTTGAAAATCTTAAAAATTGTTTAAATATTTTATTTATTTATTCGGAAGAATACACTGAGTCTTGTTTAAAACGTATAAAAGAAATATTTTTCAAAAGTGTTAAAATTAGATTTAATTAAGTATTTGAGTTAGCTGGCCTGACAGCGGTGTCTGGCGCCACCACGACCCTTAGTGGATTTTGGGTCCTGACACAGGAAGTCCATCCATAATAGCATCAATTATCCGTGCCTTGTTAGGTGTCACATCAGTATCATTAGTAGAAGGCGACACTCTTGAACAGATAATAGAGAGCTATGTCTTTGCCTCAGCTGTAAAATCATGTGAATCAACTCCCCTGTACACTGTCATCCACTTCGGGTTAACCCCATCATGTTGCTTGTCTGCCAACTACTGGTTTCCTCCTGCTTTGGCCCTGTCTCTGTAGACCTCGTTGTCAACATTGGGAAGACCATAAACATCATTGATTATATGGGAGCTAAAGTGAACTTGCATGCCCCGCACAGTAGTAACCAAGACACCTTGGAAGTCAGTCCGCTGGGTGTTTGCATAGAATTCCAGCACTATTGTGTGGTTGGCGTTGATTGGTTACTTAGCAAAACAAATCCACCTGCTCTCCATCAAGCGCACATAGAAGCCCGGCATTTTAGCTTCAACTTTTTTCAAGTTTATGCCTCTCTCCCGGATGATGGTCTTGGTCTTGGACAAGAGTTCATCGTATCTCCGCTCACACGCTGCAGATAGAAACCGCTCACGATCAAAGGCTTCCTCTTGCCCAGGTCCAAAGACATGTTCTTGTGCAATTTCATTATGTTAAGGATCCATTTTAAGCCCAAAGTACCTACAAAGTAGACCAACAATGTTAAAAGCTCATACGGACACTTAAATCTACGTATTAGGAATTGTTTAGGCCGAAGAAATGGGCAAAAAAGGTTTCGGGCAGAGCTGTGCGAAGCTACTGTTTTGTGCCATTTTTGGGACTGCCAGGCATTGCTCTTTGCGTTCTCGAGCAGCCAGCCGTGTTCGCGAAGAGTAAAATTTGTTTTTGCCCAGACTCAAACCTTTGCGTTCACGAGCATACCATCGCGTTCGCGAAGGTATAAATTTTGCAGTCCTACTGTTATGCCTTCGCGTTCGCGAAGGTCATCTTCTTTGCCCAGAAATTTTTCTCTTTCAGGTTTTTCTTCAAACAGTTGGCGTGCTCATTTTTCTTTGTTCATTTATAGCACATTTATGCGCATATTTAACCCAGAATTTTCCTTATAAACACACACTCTCTCTCAACTTTCTAGAAAAAATTTGCAAGTTAATGTTCAAACTTTGAGCCCTAGGGACCAACAACTATGGATGCTCTTCCATTATTTCACACCAAGAAAGAGAAGAAAAATTTAAGAGTAAAGAGAAAAAATTATGTACCTTGAGAAAGGAGATGAAAATTTTTACAGAAGACTTGAAGATTTTAGACACTTTGTATTTTTGGGGCTTAAAGGTCTGTTGTTTTGAGCAACGGGGTGATTTTCACGTTTCCAATAGCTTTTGGGCTCTTTAACTCACATGACCCTACGCGTTTGCGATGGTGTTACACGAATGCAAAGGGTAAACTTCCCCAGTGGCCGCGAATGCGAGTGAACTTCACGTGAACGCGAAGAGTTAAGGTTTGCTAAACCTACACGAATGCGAGGCTCACACACGAACGCGAAGAAGAACTTTTTCCTGCACTGCAACAGTGCTGGAAGCTACTTGTTTTGGATCTTCGAAACACTCCGACCTACTCAATTCAACTCCAAAAATTCTAAAACTTGGCAGATTGGTTAGAAAAAAATATAATAAGCTATTCTAAAAAAGAAATTTTCAAAAACGACTAAAATTTTTGAAAAACGATGGGTTGCCTCCCACCAAGCGCTGCATTTAACGTAGCGGCACGATGCAAAACAATATTACCACTTTTTTCGCCACTTGGATGATATGAACCGGGAACCTAGCTTGTAATCAAGCTTGTGACCACGAGCGATAGGGGCTGGTAAGTTGATGATCAAGCCAATGCTTAAATTCTTCATTTTGCACTTTTTGGCTCTCATCTGAGGAATGTCATTTTGCTTTCTTGCTTCCTCAAATTGTAAGATGTTTGGCATGAATTTTTCCTCCTCGCAGTCCATCATTAATTCATGTGGTTCATTTTCCGTGTCACAACACAATTCCAATGTTGAAAATTGCTTGGAATATGTCTTCAAACCTCCAACTTGCAATTTTTCTCGGATTTTGACATCCTCTTTTTCCCCCCGAACTAGAGTCAATTTCAACCAATATTTTATTTACACCAGATGACTCTAATTCCATATTTTTCTCAGCATCATTAATACTCATGGAGTCGGTTGGCGGATGTTCAATTCTTGAGTCCTCAAAGTAAAGCTCACTTTCTTCCTTGGAATTGGACTCTTCTTGGCTTTCTTACGCACACTCAAGTTTTTGGGCATAGTGAGCCTCAACCGAAATTTGCATTTGATCTTCCAAAGTGCGGATGTGTTCATCATAGTAATTCAAGCCTTGTTTCAAGTCTTCGAGTGCAAATTTGTGCTTCTCCTCATTTTAAAGAATGGTCTCCAACATGAGTATTATTTTCTCATTTTGAGCGTTTGAGAGTTCTTGTTGGTTTTGATCAAGTACCAAGGAAGGATTTTTACTTTCAATCTCCAAGGAAGATTCGTGGCTTTCATTCACTTTCGAGGCTTTTTGGACCATTAAGGCATCGATCATTTCATCCATTTGTGAGTGCAGCC
Organism: Nicotiana glauca; assembly: GCA_026770625.1. Classification (NCBI taxonomy): domain Eukaryota; kingdom Viridiplantae; phylum Streptophyta; class Magnoliopsida; order Solanales; family Solanaceae; genus Nicotiana; species Nicotiana glauca. The sequence continues at coordinate 79,455 of MU725317.1, forward strand.
GTTGAAGTGCCAAATCATTTTGGAGACTATTCTGCAAAGGATCCTCCAAGGCATTTTGCTCCTTGTTTCCTTCTTCAAGTAAACACTCCAACATGAGCTTGAACTCTCCATTTCGGCCATGCTCAACTTCTTCCATTTCTATAACCCTATAATTCTCATCACAAAAGATAGATTCATCATAGTAGGGGCTTGGGGAAGGGAAGGACAAATATGCACAATAATCCCAATGAACATTTTGGCAACCACACTTATCACAAATACTCCACTCATGGTTTTGAGATTGTGGGCACAATCCATCCTCGGGAGAATTTAAACAATTTTGCCAATAGTGTGGTCCTCCACAATATGGAAAAGGGTCATCAAAGTATGAACAACTACCATCCGACCAATTTTTATTATATGATGACATTTTTCAAAAATAATAAATTAAACAAGAAAAATAGAAAAATCTACCAAGGTAAGAAAAATAATTACACAAATATTCACAAGTTTGGACCAAAGCACTTTCGCTTACATCTCAAACAACCTAAATTAGCTTCTTCCGAAGACGAACAATACTTCCTAATTGAGTTATCCCTAAAACAATTAGAATATTAAGCACACCCAGAATGACTACAAGTAGTTCAATCCTATCCCTAGGTAGAATCTATAAAATGAGGGTTAACACCTCATGTTCTTTTAATTAATCTTTTCCAACCCCAAATTATGTTTTCCAAAATTAATTTGGAGTTAATGGGCATGTCATAGGGTTAGCTAATCCCTTTGGAAACATTAAAGAACAAGAATAATTAAAATAACAATAACTCACTTTATAAATAAATAAAAATCATTCAGTACATAAGCACAACAAGGTATTTAATCCACACTTTAAATATGAATACTTCCATAAACAAGATTTAAGTGATGGAAATAAATATTACACACTTAAATATTCAATACAAAGCAAGAAAATAAAGAAATACACATAAATGGGTAAGAAATCCTTAACCACAAGCTTTAATCTTCAAAACCCAAGTGTGTGTGCAAAATCCTAACTTCAATAAATGTTCTCTCTAGTTCTATGAACTGAAAAATAAGCTAAAGATTCCCTAAAGATCTTTACAACTGAGTTGATTTAGGGTCAAAAATGTGAAATTCCAGATTTACCTAGTTTTCACACCCAGCTCTTCTTCACGTTCGCGCTCAAGATTTCTCGTTCGCAAAGGTTTATGTTCTGTAGTCACCGCTTTTGCATTATACACCATCTCGTTCTTGAAGGGTACTGATCAGCTTCATCGCATTCGCGTTATGGTCCTTCGCGTTGGTGAAGGCCTGGCTCCTGCTTCATCGCGTTCGCAAAGAGTAAATCACTGGGCAGATTTTCCTTGTCCATTTTAGCTCCCGTTTGACTTTTTTTACTTGGTTTCTTTACCATTACATCTAAATCACATACAACCTGTAAAATAGAAGTAAACGACATTAAACACATGATTTTATCACTCAAACATAGCAAAAATATAGGTTTAAAGGTAAGATAAGTTGGTAAAATACCAACTTATCAACACCCACCTATAGAACAAGGGAATACATTTCAAATTTCAAATTTTGGTAATCTGGCGCCCACCTGGAGAACAACGGAATACTTTTCATGTTTTCAAGTTTCAGTAACTAGGCACCCACCTCTAGAACAAGGGAATACTTCTTAAGATTCAAATTTTGGCAATCAGGCGCCAACCTAGAGAACAAGGGAATACTTTTCAAGTTCTCAAGTTTCAGTAATCAGGCGCCCACATGTACAACAAGGGAATACATCTTAAGATTCAAGTTTTTGCAATCAGGCGCCCACTTGGAGAACAAGGGGAATACTTTTCAAGTTCTCAAGTTTCGGTAATCAGGCGCCCACCTGTAGAAGAAGGGAATACATCTTAAGATTCACAAGGGAATACATTTCAAATTGCAAGTTTTGGTAATCAGGTGCCCACCTGGAGAACAAGGGAATATATTTCAAATTTCAAGTTTTGGTAGTCAGGCGCCCACCTGCAGAACAAGAGAATATATTTCTAATTTAAAGTTTTGGTAGTTAGGCACCCACCAACAGAACAAGGGAATAAATTTCAAATTTCAAGTTTGGTAATCTAGCACCCACCTGAAAAACAATGGAATACATTTCAAATTTAATGTTTTGGTAATCAGGCGCCCATCTGCAGAATAAGGGAATACAATTCAAATTTCAAGTTTTGGTAATCAGGCGCCCACCTGGAGAACAAGGGAATACATTTCAAGTTTCAAGTTTTGGTAATCAGGCGCCCACCTGGAGAACAAGGGAATATAATTCAAGTCTAACAATCAGGCATCAACATGGAGAAAACGAAATATAGCAGCAAGGCAACAAGGTGTTTTCTTAGTAAGAAGTACAAAACAACAAAGCAACAAAGATCAAGAGCAAGTTTAAAGACATAGAGAGGTTCTTTTGTAATCCATAGCTCATAGCTTAGTCTAGCTTCTTTTTATCTTTACAAGGTGTAATAAGGGGGTCTAGCAAGGATTAGCAGCAGCAGCAGCAACAGTGATATCACAGCTTCGATAGTCCCAGCTACCAAACACTCCTGAACTACACTGACCTGATTCATCTTTAACCGAGGATATGTAGGCAATCTCTTAAGTAAGGTGCGGTCAAGCTTTTCAAAATTCTTCTCACGAAGTATTCAATAGGCAAAATTCGCTCATGTTCGCTCACTTGTCTTTGTAAGAAAACTCTTCGTGTTTCCGAGCAAAGAGGGGCAGCTGTGAGCATGTGATTTTTTCCCTATATGAATTAATACCATAAATTCAAAATAATAAATTCTTTTATTTATTTGAAATTATGAGAATTTTTGTGGCATTTTTCGTTAATTTTTTGCATTTTGTTTATGCATTTTAATTAGTGAAAAATACAGAAATGTGTTGCATATGCATTTAGAAGTTGATTTGACATTTTTCAATAATTAAACAGTAATTAGTCATTTTATAAAAGGAAAAATCAAAAATAGTTTAATTTGTACTTTTAATTTTAATTTTGATTCTTTTTAGTTGATTTTTCTTTTAATTATCTGTGATAATGATTATGTAGGATTAATTAGCATTTTTATAGGTTAATTGTGGATTTATATTTTTATTAGGATTTTTTGTTTTAATTTTTGAAAATGAATAAAGAGAAAGAAAATAAAATATGAAAAATTAAAGAAACAAAGAGGAAGAACAAATTTGGGCCAATTCTTTTAAATTCCTAGCCCAAAAACTCCCAAATCCCGGTCCATATCCATGCCCCATACCCGATCCAGCCCCCACCCCCAATGACTCAAAACGACGTCGTTTTTTAAAGAATCAATCAGGGCCATTGATTTAGTTTAATCATACGGTTAGGAGCTGGAGACCATCTGGTATATAACTGTTCAAAACCCCCTACCCCCCAAGTACCTCATAACCCATCTTCCCAAATCGCTCATAGAAAACCCTAATGCAACCGGCCGCAAATCGCCTCCGCCGGCGGCAGTGTTCCAAATTGTATCAAATTAACACCATCAACTCATCTCGACCCCCTCTATCCGAATATGCAACTCTCATCCCTCAAATATAAGCCAAATCCCTCGAATATCCAATTGAAGCACGGACTCCACCGTCGTGCACGGTGGCGTAACTTCAAAATCATCTCAATATCACACCAATCAACCCCCATACCTCCCTCATCCTAAATCCATCATCCTTTTCCTTCGAATGCCACTCATGCTCATCGAATATCAAATCCGAGTTTCAAGTCTGCAAAGTTTTAAGCTGGAACTCGAGCATGCAAGACTTGGCTCCAGTTCTTCTCGAGTTTCAGGACCAATATTGTCCCGTATTAATGTCATTTACCTGTTCTTGACAAAGAACAGGTGATTGACATTATACCGTGGTTAAATTGGAAGGTAATCCTCGAGTATGAGCATATGTGAGTTTCTTCTATTCGTTTGTATTTGTTTAGTCTTCACTCCTCTTCATCTCCTCTCCTCCTCTCCAGTTAATTAAATTGATACTTGAATGAGGTTTCAGCTAAATTGCGTGTTGACTTTATAGCTTTGGTTTAGTCGTGCTTTTTCTAGGTGTATTTCGTGATTTTTCTTAGTCTATTTGGTTTGTGGCAACAAGCATGTTCAGCTCCTAACTTCATTACTTTGTGATCAGCTATCTAGTCTTATTAAATTAGGTCTTTTAGGGGTTAATCAATCAGCAATGTAGTTTAAGTTTTTTCAGATATAAAAATGGTTCCAATCTTGGTGTTGTTTGTTAGATACTTACTTAATTTAGCCAGGTAGTTCATTGCTTGGGTTCAGTTTGTTGTTAGCCCTTTTGGAAGGAGCAACCCATTTCAGTTTGGGGCTTAAGCCATTAGGTCCATTGACCCATTCTGGTTTTGAAAAGTAATAGCAAGGGTATATGAGGGTAATCTAGATATTTTAGGAGGGAATCTTTTCCCTAACTAAACTCAGTTTGGGGCTTAAGCCATTAGGTCCATTGACCCATTCTGGTTTTGAAAAGTAATAGCAAGGGTATATAAGGGTAATCTAGGTATTTTGGGAGGGAATATTTTCCCTAACTGAACTGATTTGGAAACTTCTAGTAGGGGTTTCTGGCTAATTTTAGTGATATAACTTGGTTAACAAGTTTAAAAATGGAGGACTAAGTTGAAATAAAAAATTTGAAGGATGCCCTAGGTGCTTGCCTATAAAGGGCATTCATTCTTGCCTTTGAGGGATTTTTTTTTGGAAGAGAAGAAGGGAGTTGAAAAACCCAAGAAAAAAATAAAAACTAAGAGATTTTACTGTTTCGTCAATTTTAAGAGCCAAGGAATTCAAAAAATATATAGTTGTAAGCCATTCAAAAACAATGTTCCATTGAGTTTTTAGTTTCATGATTCGAAATCCTCACCTCTTGGTCCAATTTCTGATTGTTTGAGCATTAGAATGGGTTGAAGAATATTTATTGGGGCTAAATCTTAAGTTTGCTGGGTTGTTTGTTCGTTAGAAGTTGTTTTGGATTGTAAAAAAAAAATCATTATGTTGGTCTGCTCTTTGATTGCTGAGGTTGTAGTGCTGTTGTTGCTCATTGCTGTTTCACCTCTTACATTCTTGTATGCTCAATTTTCAGGCACGTGCTTTGACCTCAAATATGTAAGGAATGGTTTATAAAGTGCTTTTGTTGAATATGAAATGAAGGCAATGTTATGCCATAAACTGTGACTCTCTCAGGGTGTTTATAGTTTCGTTTGGTTCATAGTATAGTTTAGTCTAGTTCTATTTAACTAGCAGATTTTTACATTGTAATTGATCCTGGACTGTTAGAGTCATGAGATGTTTGGACTTTGTTTTGTTATTTCATCTCTAATATGGTTTAAGTTTTCTTGCAATTGGATGAGTCAAAATGGAATTCAGTGTGTTGAGTTCATATTTACTTAACTCACCAGCCCTATGTCCTAAATCAGAGCATCTGCGAGATATATGTGTCATTGAAGAACTAGAATAAATTCACTATTAGGATTTAAAATGTTGTATAAGTTATTATGTAGGTTCAAATGTTTTTAGTCGTTCTGGACAGCTCCATAACTAGTACATTGTGATTCTTGCTCAGTCATAACAGATTTGGATCAAATGAATTAGTTTCTAGTTCAGTAGATGTGTCATAATTCAAATATGTTAATTAGGCCTCGAGTTTATATGTTAATGTCAATTACGCTTATATTAATATGGCTTGGGTATGGGCCGATCGGATTACATGAACCAGGCCGAGCGACGGCCCAGTTAGAATCACTGCCCTTTTATAAGCACACCTCTAGGCCTGGCTTCATTTGGAGCCCATATTGTTCATGCACTGATTTTGTGGCCATGTTTGATCGCGTCTGATAATCAGTTGGGCCATTAGTCCATTTATGTTGAGCTGGTCTTTCATTCAAAATAAATAGTTCTCCTCGTGTGGATTATTAGTTAATTGGATGGAAACCTTCGATCACATTTATTGCTAATTAACTAGGCCAATTAATTAGACAAGGTGAGCCATAATTAGATAACTCATAGTGTGTAGCCCCCATGAATTAGTTTAGAAACTTTTAAGTATATAATTCAAGGTATGCCATGCCTCAATCACATGGCCCTCATTTAATTAAATTCGCATTGATCTTTAGAAATCGAGGCACGCCATCTAGTGTATTTTCATGGCCCTCTCAAATCCGAAAATTCATGATTGCTTTAGGCGCATTAGTTAATAATCTACCTTCCTCAACTCGGGTGCACATTTATGTGAGCCAAATCAAAATCCCAACGATGTGAAAATATGTCAAAAAGCCACGGGTGCATTTATGTGACGTGGTTTGAGACGTGTTTTGACGACGTTGCAATATTCTTTAAAAATTAAATTAAAGCGGTTAAAAGTTTAAATTGCACAATAGCTCTAAAATATTTTGAATCAGATAATTTAGCCAATTATAACAATTAAGTGACCATGCTAGAACCACGGAACTCGGGAATGCCTAACACCTTCTTCCGGGTTAACAGAATTCCTTACCCGGATTTTTGTCTCGCAGACTATATACAGAGTCAAACCTTCCTTGATTCGGGATTTAAACTAGTGACTTGGGGCACCATTAATTATCCCAAGTAGCGACTCTGAAATCTCTTAAATAATTGAATCCCGTTTCGATTGTTCTTAAATTTGAAAAACTCCCTTACCCACGCCTTTGTCACGACCCTACACCTAGTCCCCACGGCCAGGTAAGCCAAGTATTGTAGAAAAGATATAATAATTGCAGAAAAACTAATTAAAACTGAACATATGAAAAATATCAACTGAGTATAAGGCCGTCCGGCCTGTACAACTCTAAGAATATGCCAAAGTCTACAACCAAATCCCAAAACCCGAAAACTCACGGAAAAACACAGGCTAATAGAATTCCAGTAAGTACTCTATTCTCCAGAATAACTACATCAAAAAGTATGATATGATAACAACTCTACAACTAGAATAACGAAGAAGACTCTTCGGACTGCGGACACTGCAGATATACCTCGAAGTCTTCGTATGTCTCCTCGCCTCAAGGATAGTGCACCTGAGTAGAGGTACCTGTATGATCTGCACATGAAAAACATGCACAGGAAGGGCATGAGTACACCACAGCGGTACTCAGTAAGTGCCAATCCTAACCTCGGTTGGGTAGTGACGAGGAAAGGTCAGGGCCCTATTGAGGAAAAAATATAACAATAGCAATAATTAACAATGTGGAAATCTAACCAAACAATAAACACAGCAGTGTAATAAGGCAAATCAACAAAATAATGATAACTACTAGGATAAAGCAGAAATGCAGGGTAACCACAACTCAATCTCAAGTACCAATGAGGGTCTCCCAGGATACCATCCTGTAGCCCTCTCCTCAATTGCTCAATGGATCACCCGGGATACCGTCCCATAGTCTAACTCTCGTACCACTATCAAAGAATCTCCCAGGATACTGTCCCATAGTCCAATCATTTATGTGCAGGGGATCTCCCGGAATACCATCCTATAGTCCCAAAATAAAAGTGCAGGGGATCTCCCGGGATACCGTCCCGTTGTCCCAAAATAAAAGTACAGGGGGATCTCTCGGGATACCGTCCCGTAGTCCAAAATAAAAGCGCTGGGGGATCTCCCGGGATACCGTCCCGTAGTCCCAAAATAAAAGTGCAGGGGGGTCTCTCAGGATACTATCTCGTAGTCCCAAAATAAAAGTGCAATCACAGCCAGAAACACATCAAGGGATAAGTATGAAAAAAATAGAGTAGCAGATAGAGCTAGCCTAGCATGCTTCACGTAGTACAATTGAACAACTTAAGTAATTAGGCAATTATGTCAGTTAGACATGCTTTCCTAGTCTAGCGTAAGTAATAAGCTTGAAGTAAGATAAGGCGAATAAGAAAGAAAGTTAAATATTAAAAACTTAAGCAAAACCAGATTTTCATCAATCGGCTCGAGTACGCGCTTGTCACCTCGCGTACAAGGCACTCAAATATCAAGAACAAATCCTAAGGGGAAAGGTCCCCGACACAAAGTTAGAAAAGCCACTTACCTCGAACCGACTCAAAATCAATCCAAGACCATGTTCTTGCCACGAGTATCTGACTCCAAATGGCTCAAATCTATTCAATTGAATTACACATCGTAAATAATATTGCAAACAACCGATTCCACTATCAAAATTAAATTTGGGGCGTGAAAATAGGTAAAACGACAAAAATACCCCTGGGGCCCCACGTCTCGGAACCGGTTAAAATTCACATTTCCAGAAACCTCGTACTCTCACGAGTCTAACCATACCCGAATTACAAAATTCCCATATCATTTCGACCTTCAAATCAGTGATTCTATCCAAGAGGGTTTTCTACCCCTTTCAACAAAATTCTCAGATTAAACACCAAAACTTGTAATAGATTCGAGTTATAAAACAAAAATTGAGTTAAGAACACTTACCCCGTTGTTCTCTAAGAAAATCTGTCCAAATATTGCCCAAACTGAGCCCCAAATCGTTGAAAATGGGAAACGGGAACGAAGTCCCATTTCCAAAACTTAAACATTCTGTCCAGACCATTTTCCGCTTTTGCGGTCTAGGGACCTCTTCTGCGGTCCCACTTTTGCGAAAAAACCAACCGCTTATGCGGTCTCCTTCAAAGCCCAACCAACCGCTTATGCGGTGTTCCCATCGCAGAAGCGAGTCCGCTTCAGCGGAACAATCTCCGCTTCTGCGGTTCCTGGCCAAATGCCCACTTCCGCTTATGTGACTACCTGGAAGCTTCTGCAGCTCTAAAACCGCAGAGCCGCAGAAGTGAAAATACCAGAAGGAGCAGGCCTAAAATCATCATAAGTCCAAAAATTCTCCATTTAGCCATCGAATTCATCCCGAGACCCCCGGGATCTCAACCAAAAGTACCAATACCACCTAATACCTTATTCAAACTTCTATCAATCCTTAAAACACCTAAAACAGCACCGGAAATCCAATTAAATCAAAGATTCAAGCCTAAGAACTTCAAATTCCAACAAAACACGCTTTCAATAAAAAATCTAACCGAACCTCGCCCGAATGACCTGAAATTTTGCACGCACGTCCCAAATGACATGATGGAGCTATAGCAACATCTGAAATTCAAATCCGACCCCCGGATCAAAAACTCACTATCGGATCAGAAACTTCAAAAATTCAAACTACGGCATTTCAAGCCTAAATGAGCTACGAACCCCCAAGATACATTCTGAACCTGCTCCCAACCCCCCCTCCCCCAAATCACCTAACGGAACTAATGGAACCCATCGTATTTCTATTCCGAGGTCTTCTTCACACTGTTCCGAATGCGGACCATTTTTCAACTCTTAAGCTCTCAGTTAGGGACTAAGTGTCCCAAAACGCTTCGACTCCTAACACCGAACGTCCCGACAAACCAAAATAGTAGGAAAAAACTTCGGGAAAGCAGTTGATGGGGAATCGGGGTGTAAATCTCAAAAATGACCGGCCGGGTCGTTACAACCCTTCACTGGGTTGTAGTGTTAAAAAGGAGGTGTAATAACCTACATGTGAAATTTGTGTTTAATTTAAGAGAATTCCTGCTATTCTGAGTGTTCATTTAGAAGGTGGGGCCACAATTCACAGAATTTGTACATAATTGAGTTGAAATTATAATTTTTGATATAATGGAACTATATTTCCATGTGTAAATTACTTGACAAATTTATGTGTGTAACTTTTGATAATTTTTAAAGCCTCTGCTAGATTATCTCTGATAAAGTTGAGGATACATCTTGAATTTGATTCTAATTTAGAAGTTGAATGCTTGTAATATGTTCATCTAGAAAAATAGTTCAGTTATTGTGTGATTAACAACTAGAGTGACATTAAAAACTCATGCTTCAGATGTCAAACTGATGTCATTTGCTTGTCCATGCTTTCTTGTCTATTTTAACTATTTCTATTATTTGTTTCTTCGCTTCTTATGCTCTTTTTCTCGATTTATTTTATATTTTCTAAGTTCATTTGTTTCAGCATTTATGCATAAAGTTTTTGCGATTCTGCACAATGTTTTTGCATTTTTTGCATTTTTCACAGCGTTTCGGCAATTTCTAAGCTTCTGCACAGTGTTTCTGTGTTTTTTGCATTTCTACACTGTCTTTCTACATTTTCTGCATTTTTGTACAGTGGTTCAATATTTCTTCATAGTATTTCTGCGAATCTGCACAATATTTTTGTATTTTCTGTATTTCTGCACAGTGTTTCAGCAATTCTGCACATCATTTCAGTAATTTCTGTGTTTCTGCACAGTGTTTATGTGTTTTTTGTATTTTTGCATACTATTTTTTGATTCTGCACAGAGTTTCTGCATTTTCTGATTTTTGCACTGTGTTTCAGCATGTCTGCTCAGTATTTCTGCGACTCTGCACAGTGTTATTGCATTTTCTGTAATTTGCACAGCGTTTCAGCATTTTTTCACATTATTTCGGCAAATTCTGTGTTTTCTGCTGCACACTATTTTTGGATTCTGCACATTGTTTCTGAGCATAGGCACTGAAAGTATAAATTTTGATATAATGGAACTATATTTCCATGTGTAAATTACTTGATAAATTTTATGTGTATAACTTTTGATAGTTTTTAAAGCCTCTGCTAGATTACCTGTGGTGAACTTGAAGTTGTGTTTGGCCTAAGATAAGTGTCATGACTAGGTAAGAGATTCTTATTCTCTTCATTTTTTTCGTTATGCTATTAGGCGAGGATGAGTGTGTTAGAGACGAAGCTATGGACGTTGATTCTGCTACAGGTGGTATATTTTAAACCTAGTAATTTTGTGGGTTTATTGTATTCTTTTCCTTATGTCTTGGTTTTTACATTTGGGATATCAGATAATAAGAAAGTTCAAGGTCAAACAAAATGCAAGATGATTCATGGAAGAAACTTTGAGGAAAGACAAGAAGTGACATTTGATTAAGGACAAGCTATTGGACGAACTGGCAAAAGAGTGTTTGAGTTAAGCAACTTAATAGGAACAATTGCCAGGAATCTCAGATTTATCACCTTGTTGTTCACTAGCTGGCATGTTGTCACTGATGATATTAAACAATGAATGTGGGAATATATCAATATAAGAACGATCAATTTTTAATTGTGTATCTTATTGTATTTCTTACTAAACGAAGATAACATATATGTTATTTTGCATATACCAAGTTCATCATTCCAGTAGAAGGAATGAAATGGGTGATGGATGATCTTTGCGATGCTTGGAGGCGACACAAGAGTAATATTAAGAAGAATAATTTTGATGGGTATCATACTATTGAAGAAATGCTAAAACAATGTCCCGCTGAGATACCAGAAGTTCAATTCATCCAATTGATTCAGTATTGGAGGAATTCAGATGTTCACGTGAGATTAAACTGTGCATTTCTACTCTTGAACATATTGTTGCATTATATTTTTTTCCCTTTTTGATTTACTAATTGGTAAACTTCTTTTGGTGCTAGGCCATGTGCAAATTAAATTCCGAAAATAGAAAAAAACAAAAGTGGAGGCATCGGATGGGACCTATTAATTTTGCAAGAGTACACGAGACATTGGTATTGATTCGATACTTTGTGAAAAATATGGCTTTTATTTCTTTACATACTTTTTTGAATATATTTATGTTTGTTATTTATTTCTTTGGTATAATTTTTAGCGTGCAAGTAAAGAGAACAACGAGGAACCATCTAAGTCTGAAATGGTTATTGCAACTCGTACAAAACAAGGGAAGCAAGTTCATGAAGATGCTCAAATTGCAATAGTAAGCCATGTTGCAACTAATATATTTTCTAGGGCATAGATTCTTTATATGGTTCTCATAATTTTTATTGGCAGTCCGAACTTTAGAACCATCAAAATACTAGAGACAACAAGTTCTCTAAAAAAAGATGAGGAAATCAATAAGATCCAACAAAAGCAGAATAATGAAGTCTCTACTTTGAAAGCAAAAATGCAAGAAATGTGAGAAGAAATGCAAGAATTGAGGCAAATGCGTCATTGCTTTAATCTATTGATGCAAAACAATCCTGAACTTTTTAGTTCAGATATACAAGGATTTGTCGGGTCTAACCAACCTTCTCCAGTTGATGCAAGTAGCGCACAAGCTGTAAAAGGCCAAAATCTCCCACATTCCTCTAGATCAACCCGTGGTCCAATTATTGAAAAGGTATTTAGACTCCAACTTGTCTTGCTTTTCGGTCAGTTTTTAGGGTGTTAAAAAGTCATATTTGGGTTTGCTTTCACTGGTATATTTTGGTCATTTTGGGGTTGATTTAGGGCTGAAGTTTAGAGGTGCTTCGCTAGAGTTTGTGGCCACTTTTCATGGCTATCTAGATTGCATTTTAGTAGGCTTTTTGGCTTGAGTTGAGTAGCAATTTTGGTGGTTGTTTGGAGTTGTATTTGCAATTGTTTTATGATGGGGCTTTTGCTGGTGAGAATCAAAGAGGAAGAAGATAAATTTGTCTTCTTTGTGTTGAGCCAAAGCTGAAATTATTCCATCTTCTAACTCTTAAGCCCCCCCCCCCCCAATTNAAAGGAAAATTTGGTGGTTTCCTGATAAAGTGTAAGGGATTTGATCTCGGCTGTGACATGAGATTGAGGTGAAAAAATATGTGAGAGTATATGCTAGTGACGTGAGAGAGTGAGAGTCATGGAGTTTAGTGTATTGCTTCTTCAACCTATAGCTTTTATATTGATGCCTTAATTACCAGAATGCTTAGAAATGATTGAGTATATTAAGATGTTACTCTATATATCAATGCATTTTTTGTCTTGTTTAATTTGATTAAAATTAGTTCTTACATGTAAAGTGTCTTTTATTGTTAGTTCTATAGTTTTTTCCTTTTCTCAATGGATTGCATTGTTGGACTATTATCACCAGACTATTCAAGAGAAAATATTATTGAGATACGAAAAGAAAATACATAATCTATGCTCTGGGGAGTAGTTTGATGGTAGTGTGAGCACGTGATTTTTGCCTCAAGCAAATTATTCCAAAATATATGCAAAATGATTTTTGAATTTGTGTGGCAA
>MDKF010541852.1:0-11365 GCA_026770625.1 Nicotiana glauca
CTGATACCATGTTGTCACGACCCAAAATCCACTAAGGGTCGTGGTGGCGCCGGACACCGCCGTCAGGCCATCCAACTCAAATACTTAATTAAATCTCATTTTAACACTTTTGAAATCCAGTATTTTTCCTTCATTATTAAGAAGTTTTAAAGGATATAGTTTCAAATCAAATTCAAATGTTGAACAGTTAACAAAATACTTCAAACCATCCCAGAAACCCGGTGTCACAAGTGCATGAGCAACTATCGATATGGAAAATAAAATACAACATATGTCCGAAATACAGTGGACAGGGAATAAATATAAGAAAACACTGGAAGGAACTACACTAGCTGCGGGTCGTCTGGAACAATACAGCTCACCTAGTCCCAGAGTCATCCATGCTGCTACGCCCAGTAGGCTGCTAGAGGTATACATACCTGTGCAACAAAAATGCACAGAAGTGAAGTATGAGTACGTAATCAACGTGTACTCAGTGAGTATCCCGCCTAATCCCGAAGGGGGTAGAGACGAGATGGTCAACTTTGACGCTCTCTAATGGTCCAATAATGATTCATCCTTAATATGTTCATACTAAACAGTGGATTTATTTTATAAACATGATTCTAATATAGATAAAGGAAACAAGTAAACACGTAATTCCTTCATAGGAAATTTTTTAGAATTTCTCTTTAAATATAATCCAAATATTTTTAAGCCACAAAAAGGGCAATAATAACTTAATTAAGTTCAGGCAGCAACAGAGCATGCGCAAATCACACCGAGGCGACGGCTCGATCCAACAGAAATAAATGTGCACTTGCCGAGGGTCAACAGTGCGCCTATAGATGCATCTATTAATTTTTCGAGGCGTTCGGCCCGTTCCAAAATAAACACACACAGAAAGACAGACAGTCAAGAAGTCAACATGGAGCAATTATCCAAAAAAGGCCAATTCTCTTTAATAATTTGAGAAAACGAAGCTTAAGTCTTTTTAGAAATCCATTTATTAATTTAATGTGATTTAAGCAAATTTAAACCATCAACGGATTCACAATTAATTCAAATATAACATGTTTTGGGGTCCTAACTACCCGGACAATAGCATAATAGTAGCTACGTACGGACTCTTGTCACCTCGTGCGTACGTAGCCCCCACAGATAGGAGCACATAATCAATTACTTCAACTATGGGGTAAGTTCCCACTCACAAGATTAGAAAGGAGACTCACCTCGCTTCGAAGATCCATAATCGGCATTCTACATTCTTCCGAAGGCTCGAACCAATGTACAAAGCTCCAAAACTAGCCAATGGTTATATAAATCTATTAATATATACTCAATTAAACTTTACAACCCAATTTGTAACAATTCCTAACTCCGAACGAAAAGTTGACAAAAATGCCCTCGGGCCCACGTGCCCGGAATCCAAAATTTCTCGAAGATAAAGTTTACCCATGAACTCACGAACTCAAATATATGATTTTCTCTTAATTCCATACTCAAAATCATGGTCAAAATCCAAGAACGCTAATTTCCTAGGTCTTCCTCTAACCCTCAATTTTCTACCAATTTTTCATACTAAACTCCATACATAATTAATGTATTTAACTCAAAAGTTATGGGGATAACTTACCTTAACATTGACAACAAAATTCCTCTCTTGAAGCTCTCCAAAAATTGCCCAAGCCATGAAGAAATGGGAGAAATGAACTCAACCCACGATTTAAATCAACCTTACTGCTCCAGCAATTTTCGCTTCTGCGGAAACAATCCCGCTTCCGCGGTCCCACTTTTGTGTAAAATATTCCGCTTCTGCGGTCTATGGGCTTCAGCCCATTTTCGCTTCTGCGATAATCCAACCACTTCTGTGGTTCTCGCATCAGCGGATCAAGGGCCACTTCTGCGGTCCTAGCTGCCCTGACGCTCGACCGCTTCTACGGCTTCCTCCTCGCTCCTGCGGGGCCGCTTCTACGGTCCCATTTCTGCAGAAGCGGAAATACCAGATACCAGCTGCTTCAACACTTCTTCAAACTCTGGATTCGATCTGTTAGCTACTGGGAATCCACCCGAGGCCCCCGTGATCCCAACCAATCATACCAACCAGTCCCAAAACACATTACGGACTTGCTCGAGGCCTAAAATCATATCAAACAACGCTAAAATCATCAATCAACCTCCAATCCAAGCTTTATGAACTTTGAACTTTCCAACTTCTATTTTTGATGTTTAAACCTATCAAATCATGTCCGATTGACCTCAAATTTTGTACAAAAGTCATATTTGACATTACGAACCTACTCCAACTTCCGGAATCGGATTCCAACACCGATATCAAAAAGTCCACTTCCGGTCAAACTTCTTACAAACCTTCAAATTTCTATCTTTAGCCAAATGGCTTCAAAATGACCTTCGGACCTCCGAATTCACTTCTGATCACGCTCCCAACTCCAGAATAACCATACGGAGCTATCCCATTCTCGAAATCTCAACCGGACATTGATAACACTGAAATGCACTCCAAGCCAAACTTAAGAAGTTTCTTCCAAAATGCTAACTTCCACAATAGGCGCCAAAACACTCCCAGGTCATCCAAAACCCGATCCGGGCATATGCCCAAGTCCGATATCATTATACAAACCTGCTGAAACCTTCAGATCTCGATTCTGAGGTCGTTTACTCAAATATCCAATCCTAGTTCATTCTTTCAACTTTAAGCTGCTCAAATGAGAATTTTCATTTAAATTTAACTCCGATCTTCCTGAATTTAAATTTCGACCATGCAAACAAGTCACAATACCTGAAATGAAGCTGCTCATAGCCTCAGACTGTTGAACGACACGCTAGGACTTAAAACGACTGGTCGGGTCATTACATGATTATAGCAATTTATTCTAAAAAAAATAGAAGCCTGTAGTTAGAGCCTTGATGAACTATAGATTCATCATTTGAATCATAGCTTTTCAGAAGGCTCGCACGTCACGTACAATCCAACTGGGAATATAGAGATGAATTTATTATGAATCTAAAATTTACCTATCAATTATAGGGGATTACACTACACAGAGTTATCCTAATAAGGCAAAATCCTAAGCATTTCACATTTAACAGTCCTGTCATTACAAACATAGGAAGTTTAAATCTCAACTAAACTGATGTATAAACCTAGCATTCAAACTAATACATCTGCAAGTGAACTAGCATGAAAATAACATGAATAGTGCTTCATTTCTTCAACAATTCAAAGACATTTGCTGATTCAGCTCTTCACACATTATTTGAGGTTAAAAAAATACCTGAAAATTAGAACAAAATGATGAGAAATGGAAGTCAGCTAAAGCAGCAATTCAACAGAGGTAAAATTGCATCCGACAATAGTAATTTCCATTCCAAAACCCAGAAAATAGGACAGAATGCAGTAGGCTTCCAAAATGATCTTCAATTAACCAAAACCAAGCTAAATTTTGAAAACCTAGCTGATGAACTAATGCAATTGACTAGAAACAGATCCGGAACCCTTTTTTTTTGAATTTTTTAGTAGTTTTCAGTGGTGTTGAATTTTTTAGAACTTTGGATCTCTAGACTACTGAAGCCGGTTTTGAACAAATTTCAGAATTTTCTAGCTTAAAACCTGTGAAACAAGGCAAGGGGTATGCCCTTTTATAGGCAAAGTCTAGGGCAACCTTTAGATTTTCATTTACACCCTAGGTCGCACTTTTAATTTTCAGTTTTTAGCTTATAAGTCCTTGAAAACTGACTTATTGCCCGAGTCATGTTACTAAGAATTAAAAATGCTATTCAAACCCCAACCTAGAAGCTTCTAGGGGCTTCTCAATTCAGTTGTTAAAGATTTCCTAGTCTATAATTCCTAAACTAACCCTTACAAGCCCTTATTTACCCCTGAACCCCAGATGGGTTATGGGTCAAGTTGACCTTGGGCTGACCCATTTAGAAATCCAGCCCAAACCTAAACTTAAGGGTATGAACCTCAAGCCCAGGCATCATCAAAATCAAACTATCTGAACAAAAGAAAGTAAAAAGGAAACACAAGCAATTCGGTTCGATTAATAAACTAACACTTAATGAAATTGAAGCTAAACTGCTAAACAGGCTATTGATGCTAGCTAATTTAAAAGAAGATCTTCTTAAAACTAAACATGCATATGAAAAAGACGAGTTTAAAAACACTATAAAAGCAAAAAGTCCAGAAAAAGAAGGAGAAGCATTTGACAATAAAAGAATAAAGATGAAAGAAAAGTAAAGAAGAGCTAACAAAAGAAAACGAAGAAATACCTAAAGCGGCACGGACCGACTTGAGATGAAGAAAACCTTCGATTTTCGACTGGATTAGACCTTAGTCTTATGTTTTCATGTGAAAGCACATGACCAAGGTTCAAGACAGTCTAAAAATTCTCCCAGGCTGTCGAATTGTGCGTTTGAAAATAGGGCTCAGTTCTCAGATTTGATATTTGAGGAACTCCAGAAGTGTTCGAAGGAAATGGGATGGGGATTCGTGGTGAGGGGGTCATGGAGTTTATGGGGTGTTATTTTGGTGTCAATTGGAGGCGCGCCGTCACCGGAAGAAGCAAGGGCGACGGTTAGGGTTATGAAGATTTGGGGGGATCGGGTGGTATTTGAATGATTATAACGGTGAATCAAGGATGAGGAGGGTAAGACGGGGCTTTGGTGAAATTTTAGCGGTGGATGGAGGCTTGCCGCCGCTGTAAAGCGATTTCCGGCGGCGGATTGTGGTGGCGGGAGACAGAGGAGTGAGGGAGATTACCTAACATTGTACTAGGTTAATATGGTGATCTTCAGATAGTTTTAATTAAAGTGGGGGAAGTGATTGGCACCCTTGGATAAGAACAAACGGAGGGCCAAGATTGAATGGTCACAAATTAATTCAAAACGACGTAGTATTCTCTCCATACTACGTTGTTTTAGGGGTCTCAGAGACATGGGGTTTGGACTGGGCATTTGGGCTGGTTTGGGGTTGGGGTTGGGCGTGTGGATAGGTTTGATTAATTTGGGCTGGTGACTTTGAAAAATTAGCACAAATCAGGCCAGCCTGTTTCTCTTTTTTTATTCTATTTCCATTAATTCTTTCTTTTATTTGTTTAATTTCCTTTCATTTTTTTTAGATTTTTGTTAAATACAAAATTAAAATGAAAAGACCTGATTTAACTCTAATTTTATAAAATTAACTAAATCCTAATTTAAAAGAAAACTAAGGAAAAATCGAAAATTAAAAGTTAAAATGCAAAAGGACTATTTTTGTTATTTTCTCTTATTATTATTATTATATTTTTTTTTTGCAATTTTAATTAACTAGTGGAACTAAAAATATAAAATTGGGTCCCAAATGCAAGTATGCTATTTTACTATTTTTGTATTTTTATGAATTATACCAACTAAAAATGCACACAAAATACAAATAAACACAAAATCATGCAATTAATTCCCTAAAATTTAAATAATAAAGAAAAATCCTAATTTTAAGAATTTTATAGGAATAGTCCAAGCGAGTCAAAAATTACGTGCTCACAATTACCTTTTCAGACCTTTATTTGTAGTACTCCTAGACAATCTGTGAAATTGTGATACCAGTTCTAGGTAGTTTTGTCATGGATTGATATTGGTAGCATTATAAAAATTTTGCATTTCAGTCTTCCGCTTATTAAATTCTGTTGTTTATCAAATGTTGGTTTTAATTGTTAGCGGATTAAAATGGAAACAAGGTAACTAATTCAATTGGTTGGCTTGCCTAGCTTTCACTAGTAGACGCCATCACGACTCCTAAGGGTGGGAAATCCGGGTCGTGACATGGGTTTGTTCAAACGATCTCGGTACTGGGCCGATCCCAAACATAATGGGCCAAATGTCTTGGTCCAAACGGTCTTTTTATAGGAACCGGCTCGGGACCGGGCCCACGAACTCATGGTCCCGGGCTAAATGGTCCCGGCTCGCGAGCTAAGTGGGACAACAAATTTTTTTAAAAATAAAATAGAAGTTAGAGACAAAAAGATGTTTAAAATAATATCTAAGGCAATGCCTTGTAAATTTTATTATAGAATTGTGACTAAATTTTTTAATTCAAATATAAAGTCTAAAGACAAAAGTATTGTAATGATATATTCAAAGCAATGCCTTATAATTTCATTATAGCATTAAAAAAATATGGCAATATCTTTTAGAGTCTTCCCCCCCCCTATGGAATGAGCACAACAAGGCGCTAATAGCATCATTGAGAAGAAAAAGAAACTAATCAAGATGTGCCAAAATACAAGTTACATAATACATACTAATTTTTGTTCATACAAGTTACATGGTATCTCTTACAAACTTCATAAATCCATCAAGGTCCGGAGGAATTTCCGTTGGTGGTGGCAGAAAAGTAGCTTGGTCATCACCGCTTCCGGGCGAAGCAGCATCCTCCGTAAGTTCAGCTAGCATTTCTTCGTAAGCTTCATCTTTCTCTGGTTATGATTCAGCACGTCCAAAATTTCGTCTTTCCATAACGGATCCAATCTCTGAAAAATACTAACTTTCCAAGCTCTTCCTCATAGACGCTCTATAATCACAGAGTTGAAGTCTCGCTTGACTGAAAGGGCTCTCCGATGCCACTGTTGAAGCTTGAATAATTAAAATATCTTGGGCCATCCTTGAAAGAACCAGAAAGTGCTTTTCTTTGTCCTTCCACCATCCAAAAGATTAAATGAGCCGTCGGGATTAACTTCCTCAATTCCTTACAACAAATAAACTTTAAGCTCATTTAGTTGTGAAAAATCACTATTACTAGAAACTTGAGAACCCCTAAACCCCGCCCAAGCACTAAGTGCTCTTGCTCCCGCAGTTCTTTTAGATGATTGAGAATCAGAAGAAGAAGGAGTTGGAACATTTTGTCTAGCATGATTTAGTGAAACTTGATAAGCATTATAAATAGTTTGAGCATTTATTCTAATTGAGGCAATTACTTTCGAAAATTGAGATAACTCCTCATCTTCAAGTGCTAAACCATTATAAACAGATTCAAACCAAAATTGAGGACCTCCTAATTTCATACAAGAAATTTAGAAAGCAACAACACCATAAATAGAGGGAATAGGGAAAAAATATTTTAAAACTTTTTTCTCATAGAATCAATAGCCAGTTTATAAATTTCCCCACCCTTTAAAAAAAGAGCAGCCAAATTTGCAAGTTCTGCAATATAAACTAAACAGTTAAAAATAGTAGGATAATATTTTCTAGAAAATTCATTTGTAGCAATATAAAATTTTTCTAACAAATTTACAAGCATTTTAACATTAGCCCAATCCCTATTCGCAAGGCGATCATCATCATCACTTACATGAGCATTAACCGTTGAGTTTATTGGGTTTCTATATTCATATGAAATAACCAAACTTTCATACATGTAATTCCATTTAGTTGGATAAGGTTTATGAACCTTTCTTTCTCTTAGCCCAAATTCATTGCATCTTTTAAAATATTCTCTACGTCTATTTCTACGGTTTGAATAAAAAAACCTAGTTAAGAGCCATTTTAACCGTTTCAATTTTAATTGTAAAATTCTCATACCATCACCCACAATTAAATGGTAAATATGAAAAATACATCTAACATGAAAAATAATATTAAATACAGGATTTAGCGTAGTGGTAAGCAAGGCTATAATATTTGTGTTACTAGAAGCATTATCCATGAAAATTGATATTATTTTATCAGTAATGTAAAAATATCTACAAATATCTGTAACTGTGCTAGCAATAAACTGCCCTGTATGACGTAAATTAATTATTCTATAAGCAATAATGCGCTTTTGCATTATCTAATCCTCATCAATCTAATGACTGGTAACAATGAAGTAATCACAGTCATTACCACTTCTACCAATATCAGTTGTAATAGCAACGCGATAATTTATATGAGTAAATAAATAGCGCAAATATTGTTCATATTCATGTTTATATCTATAAATATCACTCTTTACGGTTGTGCGAGAAAAACCTTTATAAGTAGGATTAAAAAAATTCTAATATAATGCACAAAGTTAGGGTCAGAAGAAAAACTATAGGGTAAGCACATAACAGTAACCATATTTGCCAATTCTTTCCGATCTTTTTTTGGATCATAATATAAAATACTATCGGTAACAGTGTTAATTCCTGATTGAAATTGATTTAAACTATGTACACTTTCCCCTCGGCAAAAGCTTTCAAACGAAGATATCTGACTCTATCTTGATGGTGTTTCAATATGTGTCTAGCCAAAGGTCTCCCCCCCCCTCCCCTCCCTGAGATCCAAAATATTTAAATTTTAACTTCGCTCCACAAGTTTTACATTTAGCCTTATTTTCTGGAATTAGTTGAGTAAAAAAAAGGCCAAACAAAAGATGTTTCTGTCCGTTTAGTAGGTTGTCTAGAAAAAGTAGGGGCAGTAACAGGTGTATCAAATGGGGCATCATTTGGATTAGCAGGGTTATCACTAGTTGGGTTAACATCAGGAGCAGGACTAGTGAGTGTATCATAATCCGGTTGAGTTTCATCAAAATCAATTTCCTCATCATCATCATTTTCATCAATAGTTAGATTAGAATGAAGAGCATTCATTAATTCATGGTCTAATTGTTCACCATCTCTAATATTATGGCAAAATTGACTCTCAGTAAATTATAATAAAATATTATCACTATCAAGAATAGCAGGTGTAGGACGGATACGGGGTTTGGTTCAGGGAGCCGAGGGCAGTAGATGAGGAATAACATGATTCGTCACTCTTCGATTTTCCCTTATTGTTACCAAAGAGTTTTTTAAGGAAGCCAGCTTAATTAATCAAGTAATAAAAAATAAATAAAACAAACAAAACTATAATATTAAAACTTAAAAGTTAGAACGAGTTTACCGAATTGACGAATAACTTGTTGAAAATTGATTATCGTTGAAGACTTGAAGACTTCAATTCACCAACTTCACAACTTTTTCACAACTGTAACAATAAAGTAAGCGATAGTAGCAATTATAAAAGAAAATAAGAGAGATATTGGGATAGATTGATGGTTTTATAAGAAGAATGAAAGAATGATGGGGTATTTATTGTTGAAAATAGGAAAAAAGTATAATTATAAAGTTTGGGGTTAAAATAAAATTGGCACGGGGGGTGAGGGTGGGGGGGGGGGATAAATGATTATTTTGTAAATAGCCAACGGCTATTTTGGGTGACCCAACGACCAGATTTTAAAGCCCCTAGGGTAGATTTATTTTTTGAAATTTGACCGTTGGGACCGTTTGGCCCGCCAGGGAGCCCGGACCAGGCCTATGAATATCGATCCAACCGGTCCTGACTCGATTGGCCCGCGGTCCCAAGCCAGTCTCACTCCCTGAATGGCCCACTTGCCACCCTTAGTGCGAGATCTTGGCCGCAGAACCCGTTTTGGACATTTGGCCAGTGGTCCGCAGAAGCGGGATCTCATCCGCAAAAGCAGAGCCAGTTAGCCAGGGCTAGGACCATAACTACGATGGCTTTTCCGCAGGTGCGGCGCCACAAATGCGGCCCCATGTACGTAGAAGTGGAAATCGCTAGAGGCATAACCTCATTTAATAAGGAACATAGGCATTTTTGGCTCACTTCTTACACTTCTTGAGGCGATTTTGGAGCTGGTTAGAGAGGGATTTTCACTAGCTAATTGAGGTAAGTAATTTCTATCTAGAGTGGGTTAAATACATGTCCATGGGTAGATTTTAACATGTAAATTAGTGAAAATCACGGGTTTAGATGAAAATCAAGGGTTTTGGTAAAAATGGGATCTAACCACGAAAATGGTTATGAAATTTAGTGAAAATCATATCTTTGAGTTCATGAGGTCATGGGTAATAACTTTCTTCAAAAATTTTCGAAATCCGGGCACGTGATCCCAAAGTGAATTTTAGGAATTCTTCAATTGGGGTTGGGTAATCACTTTAATAGTTAGCATATGAACTATTGAATATGTATTGACTATTTTATATAATATTAAACTACTTTTGAGTCATTTGACACCGAATTAAGGCTTTAAAGCACAATTGTGGACGGGAAAGTAAGCTTTAAGATGAGGTAAGTCTCTTTTCTAATCTTGTAAGAGGGAATTAATCCCATAGGTGAACTGATTTAATATGTGCTCCTATCTGTGGGGGCTATGTGCGCACGAGATGACGAGAGTCTATGCGTAGCTACTAATTATACTTATGCCTGGGTAGTTTAGGACCCAAATCATGTGATACTTTTGATATTTGCACCCTACTTGCTAATTTAAATGCATAAGTCATATCGGAATTTGATAAAGGAATTTTAAAACGTCGAATTTCATTTACTTGAGTGTTGGGTGGGTTACTTGACCGTTAATGAGAATTGATGTTACTTTGAATATTAGCCGCTTAATAATCTTTGAATCAGTTATAGAATAGAATAGATGCATCTATGGTTCGTGCCATTCGACCCTCAATAGTGCACAGTTTATATATTTTATGTTGGATAGGGCCAGACGACCTCGGCATAATTCGTGCGTAATAATTCTTGAAGCCCAACTATAATTAATATTATTTTATTAGCTTGAGAGATTAATTTGTTAAATGATGGGAAATAATTGGGATTTACTATTAGTGAAAGAATAGTTCATTTATTCTTGTTATTGTGTTTTCAGTTGTATTTATATATTCCATGCTTAGTTATAACTCCATTATTTTATTGTTAGCCCATAGTAAGTGTCGGGGTCGACCCCGTCACTACTTCTTCGATGTTAGACTGGATGCTTACTAGGTAGATATTGTTTATGTACTCATGCTACACTTTTACACTAATCGTGTAAGATCTGAGGCGGGTGCATCTGGATATCAGTCCGGTGTGCATCCTTGATTACTACGAGACTTAAGGGTGTGTTGCCTTCCGAGTTGTATATTTTGCAAGTGTTGATTATGGAAGACGATGAATAGTAACTTGGTAGCATTGGACAATTGATATAGTATCATTAATGACTTTGATGGGTATTAAAGTATAAGAATGAAGTTCAATGGGCTAGCGTGTGAATCTATTCGGCGAATTGAGTTGTTGGAGGCTTGTATCTAACTTATGAGACATAAATAGATATTGATAAATATTTTAGGTCACATTTTGATGTAATTAGGATATCTAATTATCGACTTGATGTTTGTGCATTTTAATCAATATTGGAACAATGGAAGAGGATTGAAAGCTTGTGAATATTAATAAAGCGAAATCGAGTTAAGTTGATGTCACGACCCCAAACCCGGTCGTGATAGCGCCCAACACTAATGCTAGGAAAGCCCGACCATTCACTCTCTCTCAACCGAGCATGAAGCTCAAAACCAATTAATTAAATACTTAAATCAAATAT
>MU725321.1:15960-54635 GCA_026770625.1 Nicotiana glauca
AGTTGAAATTAATAATTTTTTAACCATTCATAAATAGTTTTCATGTCAAATATCACAACAATCACAATAACAACAACAACAATGCCTGAATCTCGTGCCAGCATAAAGGAGGAAGGTTGCGGTAGGCGGTTAGCCATTAAAAAACTTGCCGATTCATAATGAATTCATGTTAGAAACAAAATTAAAATTTAGAACTTTGAAGACTTGATAGGGCAAAGCTTCTTCTTTTATTGAGTCACTAAAATAGAATCGATAATCATTATTGTGATGATTTTATATATTTTTAACTTTTATTTATATAAACTCAAACATAAATATTAATAAAGTTTATGAGATCATTTTTAAATTTTATTTTTTTAAGATGAGGTTCACGTGCAATGCACGTACTTTAAGACTAGCATATATTCCTAATTTTTATCTTTAAAAATTATCTTTAAAAGAATAAGAATACTACACAACTGACTTTTTTTCTCTCCATTAAGATGCATACATGAAATTAATCTTTAAAAGAGAATTTATGTGATCAAGAAAATTAAATTACCTCAAGAAGGATTGATGTTTCGTGCATGCGGCATTAGCTGATGAAAACCTACAATTAAACAACACAACAAAAAAAATATATCAAAGATATTATATTGAATCAAGCATGGAACACGGCGTTTTCATCCAAAATCTCAAAAAATTAGCCCTTATTGCCCCGCTAAAAAAGCACCACATAAGTATACAAAGAAAAACACCCATAATAAAAAAAACCCAAAAAAATCCAAAAAAAACCCTAGCCCTCATAACTCAAATACAACCATTATTAATTATTATGCGCATAGCAATTAAAAAAAACTAAACATAGCAAGAATGAAAGGATACAACAAAAGCAAGACGGCATGCTAGCATAACGTATTCTCAATTGAGACAGATAGATGGAATTAATCTTAGACAATTCTTGTAATAAATAAAATTAGATTAATTAGCATATAAAAAAAATGATATTTTGTGCGAGCCGCAAAGCAATGAGGCAACAATGTAACGTGCCCAGTGTTCCTTTATGTAGGCATTCTTAACTTCTTTGTCCGTGTAAATTTTGTATGACTATAGGAGTTCAAGATTACGTAGTAGGAGCATATTGCACGAAGGCCCTTAGCGAAATGTCGTTCGCCGTTTTTACCCTTTAAAAATGATTTTACATTGGACAAATTTGTACTTTAATAGTTTTTCTAATATTTAGGACTTTAAAATCGGCTAAAATATTAGTTATTAATTCTTTCCTTGTTTGAATTATATATAATTTCCTAAAATTAGAAATTTAAATCGAGTAATATTCTACTTATATATTCTTTCCTTATTACAATGACGTAAACTACAACAAAATTATCCTTTGTAATCTTTCAAATTAAAAAAGACAATTTATTTTCCCCGTGAATGCTCGAACCGATTATAATTCTTAGTTCCATTACATTTAGAGTTCTTTATTTAATTTTTTTTTCATCTTATGCTTTCTCCAAAGTACTACAAGATTGCCTCTTAATCCGTTTAGTATTTTTATTTTTAATTATAATCTAATTCTTTATTTTTAAATCTATTTTTTAAAATTTGGCCAAAAAGTGAATAATCACCATAACTTAAATAAGATTAACAAAAGACAGTGAATTTTTTTAAATAAGGTTGCAAACAAAGATTCATTATATAACAAATTCCTAAAAGATTATATTCTATATTTGTTTATACTAAAATAAATAGAGTTGGAATACATTTAAGTTTAATAATATAGATTTATACGAATTGAATACTTTTATGAGAAATTTTTTCCTTTATTGAGTTCGTTATATATGATTAATAATTATCATTCTTAAAAATTTATAGTTTTTCTTAATTTTTATTTTGTAACTCGAATACACATGTTATATAAATATTTATGTATTTTTCTTAAGATTTATATTTACTCGACGAGAGTACACGCACTTTCTAAGACTAGTGTATATAAATAATATGTGACATATTCTATTTATATATGTATATTATCACATACTATATACCATTTACATATCATTTGAAGATTATGATAACTGTTATATATATGTTAATTATACAATATACAATAGTATATGCGATATTTAACACAATCTTAAAATTAATAAAATTTTCAAAGCTTGCTGTTGAAAATGACAGAATAATTAACACGCAGTTCTGAAAAATGAAGTAGTAGATTTGTCAATCAAATCCTCTTTTCTCTTAAATTTTGCTTTGTTTTTTCCCTGTTTCTTTTCTCTCCTGCCTTCTAGTTCAATGTATTTTTCTTCCTCTTTATTGTTCTTCTTGACTTTGCTTTTCTTCTCGTTGTTTTTGTGGAAAGGATGGCTTGAGAAATTGGAGCGGAAGTGATACACACAGGAGATGATATATTTTTGCCTTTGGCGAGAAAATATGAGATATTCTACATCTAGAGTCTGTTTGGAAAGTCATCTTGTAATTGGATTGGTGTAATTATACAGCCTAGTAATTACACAGATGTGTAATTACGATAGCCTGTTTGTTTGTTTGTCATAGTGTAATTACAAGTTTACTGTTTGGTTGCACAAGTATAATTACACAGTTAGATTAAATTTTAAATTAAATAATTATCAAAATTAAAAATTAATATAATAAATATATACCTATAAGATTTTATAAGTATAAATGATAATATATTTGGTATTTAAGATGTATATTTTTTCGTGAATATACATTAATTAATAATTACATATTTATAACTAATATTGTTAATATATATATATATATATATATATATATATATATATAGAGAGAGAGAGAGAGAGAGAGAGTTTAGATACTTACAAAAACTAAATAAAATATACATTTTGTAAGAACATCATGGAATTCATGGTTGATAAAATAAATTAATATTTATAAATATAATGTCATAACATTATTCAAATGTTTGACAAAACTAATTTACCAATTCTAACTAAAAAATGAACAACATGAAATGTGAGTCAATACTATAAGTAAATTGGAACCATGAATATAACAGAATTTCAAAAATTCAAAAAAATAAAATAGTTTAACTTATGTCAAATTCCAACATAATAATAGTAAGTCCCACTACAACTTAAGATAGGAAACATGATAAGTTTATAACTACATTTAACAACGAAGTTCCACTTTAATCGCATCACTCATTATATGGCAAGTTTATTAATGACTAATTATTTCTAACATTAGGAGGTGTAATTTCAAAAAATAGAATAATAAAATAAATAAAAAATAAAATATAAGCAATTACATGGAATCACAAGAAGTAAAAATAGAGAAATAAAAGATAAATAATGTACAAAGAAAATATATTTTAAAATTTCAAAAGAAATTAAAAAGTAAAAATAAAAAGTTATAACGAAAATAAATAAAAATAAAAATAAAAAGGAAAGAAACTAAAAAGCAACCTTGTAATTACACAGTGTAATTACCATCAATTCTCACCTCCCCTTGAGAATTGGAGAGTGTAAAAACACCCCTCCAATTACCCCCAATTCCATGCTGACCAAGTAATTGCTTGGCCAAACAAACATGCCAAATTGTGTAATTACACCCAAATCCAATTCCAAGGTGGCTTTCCAAACAGGCTCCTAAGATACTAATAGATAGAGAATCTCAAGAGAGAGATTTTAGGATATGAAAAGCTGTACGTAATTTAATTAAAAAGGTAAGATCTTAAATAAATTGCATTATATATAATTTTGTGAAAGTAGTTGTAGGAATTTTAATTAAGTATTAAAAAGATTGTATTCTATGTAAATTCCTCTTTTCAAAAGGATTGTCCCAGTTCAACTTCGGTTGTTAAATCTGTCTTGCTTTATCGTTTAAGACTATTTTACAACTAGGAGTAAGAAAATACATCTGTTTTTTTTGTTCCCCAAAATTATTTACTTGGAGTACCATTTTCCTGTAAAGTGGAGAGCATTTAAGTTGAACAGTGAGAGATTTGGTTAATTTGACCTATCAAACATTGGTTACTTCGACCTATCAAACACCAATCCTTTTCTCCTCCAGGGTCTGGAAAATTGTCAAAAACTTTTAGATTAAACGAAGATTAGTCAAATAAACCGTTACTGATGATACACATGAACTGCATACCTATGTTGCAGCCATTTCATAAACAAGTTCACTTAGAGGGCTTTTTATTTCGTTTCTTGGCATTCTTCACAAGAGCATCACAAATCTCCTTTTTTCTTTTGGAGGCAGCACTGATATTAGGATTGGTTGCAGCTAGATTGACTGAGTTACTATTATCACCTTTGCTTGTACTCTTGCCCTGAACTTCTAATGCATCCTTGACGAAAAATTTTAGCCTCCATAATGTCAATTCACTCTACAGAAACCACAAAGAGAACTTTTTAAAATATGCAAGAGCCATATATAAGATTCTTGAAAAGGGGATATGATTAAAGTCTCATGAAAACCTGAGCATCAATGTCAAGTTCCACCTCTTCTGCCGAGGCTGGAAATAGTGGATTATTTTGCGCTACTATCTCCAGAGCCTTACTAAGATCTTCGGGAGATAACTTCGTGAGAGCTATTCCTAAATTTCTCTTCTCCTCTATTGATATTTTTCTGGATTTACCATACACGAGGAAAAAAAAGAACAAAATGTTAAACTTGGCAACACAAAGAAAGCAGAATCAGATGAAGTTTACACCAGCGGGTATATGGAAAAGATTTGAGCATGAAGAGAGCACTCCAGATGAATTGTGCCTAAAGACCAAATTTTCTTTCTCTCCAATCCGGAGGTTATGTAGAACAGACATCCAGCACAACAGATCTCATGGATTCAAGATAGAGATACAGATAAGTTGGTAAGATCAACCCAAAGCTAATAATAAAAAGGAGATGCTGGGACCTTTCTACTGAACAAGAAAAAGACAATGAAAAGGTGAACTTAAACCAACATTCAAATTGGAAGAGGAGCTCTCTCTTTACCAGAAAATTAAGTTAGCAATTGGCCTCACGGATGAAACAGCACTCAAACAAGATAAAAAGAAATAATCAGAATCCCGTCTCGACGTAGTCATCAAGCTGTTAATCTGCAAATTCTGTTGCCAGCCCAAACTATCTATTGTAAGTTCAGCACCAAGAGAAACATATTCAAGTTGACCGAGGAGAACTATACCATGTGCGGACAGAAACAATCACTTGGCACAAGAAGAGTAACCTAAACCCAATTGACAAATTAATACCAATTAATCAGTTTCAGCTTAAATCAAGATTCAAACAATTGTTTTACTTCACATCTCCCAGGAAGTTTCCACGCAAGTACTAGTGGAGCAACAAAGGCGAAAAGGAACCTGCACTAGAGAAGCCCCTGGCGTCAAAGGATTACCAAAGAAGGAAAGATTATTTATAATATTGCAAGGAAGACAATATGCTTGCCTTGGTCTTGGCCACGCATAATAGGCTGGCCAGGCTTGTATGGTTTCGAAATTAAAGAGGAATGCACTTATCAAAAAATTACTACATCTATTTCCATTTGTCACTTTCAGGAGCTTCTATACTTGCATATCCCAGAAAAGTTCAAGATTTCAAATGAAATTCCTATTTAGTTAGTCCAGAATATAAGCAACTTGTCCCACTGGATTGCAAACAGTTCTAGGTGACCGTGTCTCACTCATACTGGATATATCTGAGAAAAATTAACCATATTTCTAAAATGAGACAGGTATACCTCTTATTGTTTTCCAAGTTTGGGAATCTCATGTTCTAACTGAGTACTTGTTACGTAGCTACTCCCAATGGAGTTCTATAACAAACTATATGGATCTTCAGCTTAAAGACTTTTACCAATAATTTTCCTGTGAGTGATCTATCACCAATGGCAGGGTGAGGTGTTGAGGACTATGGCTGGTTCAAGGGACTCTTATACAGAACATAAGGCTGTTATCTGTTTCCGGAATCATCGATTCAGTTTGCACCTGATAGTAACCTTGCTCACACTAACTTTAGCAGTAAATTTTAGATGCAGCCTTGTACTCATGCAACTCATCTACTTTCAATGATGAGGTAACTCAATGTTTATCTTCATTGTTGAAAGGCTAAATTCCTAGATAGCCCTTTAAAGTTGGCATGACTTGTCAGTTAGAAACTTCGACTTAATTACTGACCATCTGAACATTTTTATGCAACAAAAGTGTGTTTCACGCGAACACCTGTGTCCATAAGACCAAGCACGTGAAACACCCTCGTGGTGACGTGTCTAATGAACCAATCATTGACTGCTACATGTAACTTTTTAAGGAAAAAGGAGTACAGTATTGAAAAGAAAACAGAAAACAGTTCCCCCGTCCCCCACCCCATTCAAATCTACACTCCCCAATTAGGATGCTGATTGAGGGTTAATTTCTTTCGTAAATGCAATTTTTAATGCATAAAGATGAAGACAAATACAAACATCTACCAGGGGATAAATGTCTGCAGGCTGCTAGTCTAAAATGCAGGTTTTGAATATGAAATTAGAGAATCCTTCAAAGATGTATGGTTGTACGGGTTTCCAGACCACTTCTTTCTCATTTCACATCCCCTGCCCTCACCCCACTGCCAGCTTCTTTTCAGTTTTTCTGGCAGCTTCTTCTCGTAAAAGTGAGGCAGTGAAGGAGGAAGGAGGTGGTTGAAATTGTTGTCAATCTTACGGGAAATACTTGATCACGAAATTTGTAGGGAAATTTTCAAAGCTTGAAGCATGTCATAGACACTGTCCTTAAGGATATTTCGCCTGGTTTTAGTGTATCCCCGGGATTCAACAAGCTCTTCTAGTATAAAACTAGAATCAGAAACTAGCAAAGATTCATTCTTGGTAGAAAATCCAGCAGAAAGGAGGTGAGTATTTTTTGTATGCTTAGCCTCACGAAAGGAAAGAATGTGTGTATATATAGGTGAAATGGAATCAAGAGGTTATAATGGGTGAGTAATGGTCTAACGGTTACAAATATGGAATAATGACCCATTATTGTATTAAATAATAAAGACACTAATGTCCAATAAAATGAATCTTGACACGTACAGAAAATATGAATCTGGATTCCTTTTGAAAGTTTGATCTAAAAACAATCTTTGCACTCTTAGTCATTTGGGTGAATGTTGAATAATGACAGATTTTGCTTCATATAACTATGAGTTATTTATTTGAGATCAAACTTTATTGGAAATAATAATTGTTTTGTGAGGGCACACTAAGCCATCATATATTTCTCAATGTAGAAGATCATATAGAAATGATAATCCTGCAAGCCAAAAATAAATTTGACTAAGCGGATGATATAATTGTTGTGGTCATATCTCAAGCGAATCTTATGGGTAATGCAAGAGATTGGGTATTAGACTCTTGTGATATTAAGCATATTTGTACTAACAAAGTTATTTTTGCGTCCTACACCCAAATTGAAGAACAAGAAAAATTCTTCTTAATCACTTCTGAAAAATATGGCATTAGCTGAGTGATCCATAACTCTAATATTCGGGTCAATTTGGTTCCTGTGGAATTGCTAGAAAAAGTTGGGGTGAAAATTTTCTTTGAGAATGATGAGGTTGCATCAAACAAAAACAAGTTTTAATGGGCAACGAGTATTGTAATCATGATTTATTTGTGTGGCTTAATAATTTTAAAATAAATGTTGAAAATGCTAGTGAATGTACTTACTTAAGATATGTGTTTATGACAACATAGTGTTGGTAACTATACATAATTGTTTGGGTCAAACTATATTATTAGCTTGTTATTTATAAGATGAAATGTCTTACAAGAAATTGGTAATACTTCTTATAAGTTATGACAAATATTATCCCCCTACTTTAAAAATTTTGAAAATATGGGGGTCACGATATTTTATTAAAGTTAGGTCGAGACGTTTTAAAAATGATAATATTTCACATGTGCTTTTGAAATAAATATTTAAGGAGAAGTAAAAGAACAAGAGAGGAAAAAAAATTGATGATGAGTTTTTATACCGATCTTGTTGAAAATGAGTCAAACATTTTTTGTATGTTATTTCTTCTCTTAATGCATTCTTCTGGAAAGAAGCCATTGTGATGAAATTGATTCTATTTTTAAAAATAATATTTGAGAGGTACCACAATAATGATAGTGAATGTAGTGGATTTTAGAAATAGGAGCCACTAAATCAGTTTTTTATTAAATAGAAGAGACACCTAATCATGAAATGATCATCCGAAATTATATGCAAGAAACATTCTACCAGATTTTCTTTTTCGGGTCTTCCATATGTAACCAGATTAATCTTTGAAGCTATTCATTCCAGACAAAACCTCAAATCCTGGGAGACAAGGCAGGAGGCAACAATCCTTAAAAAGAGAAAACAAATAGAGCAGATAAAAGGTAGTAGCAATTATAGATTTGAATCTAAGTTATTGAGCCAAACCTGCATCTTGTCACCACCATCTCTCTGAGTTCCTCCAAGTGTGTATCAACTTCATAAAGCTGTGACAAATTTGGGTAATTTCAGACTTGAAAATTCATAGGCCAGATCAAGCTCCAAAAGAGAGAGAGAGAGAGGACATCATTATGAATTTTCAAAGCTTAAGGCATGCTTTGAGGGAATTACTGAATCATCACTAGTTCTGAGCCAAATTTAAGCTTCAATAGTAGGTTGACTTTTACCTCATTGCACAGATCCCTCGCCATTTTGGCATGAGCGGCCTCCTGAGCAAGCTGCATATTCAGTTGAACTTCTGCTTCCTCCTCTTCTCGTCTTTTTTCCTGAAAATAAATGGATACAGTTAAGAGATAATCATGCAATATTTACAGATACAACAACAACAACAACAACAACCCAGTATAATATTTACAGATAAGAATTTGGAATATTGCAATAGAAGGATCATGGTATTACGAAATTAAAGGGTGCCATACCAAAGAACTAACGTCCAAAGAATAGTTACCTCCTCAGTAACTTTTGGCAGAAGTTGCAACCATTTCTCCTCAAATTTTTCCAATAACGTTTTCGCCATTCGATGAACATCACTCTTTTCATCATTGTACTTCATTGCATTCTTGAACACAAGTCTAACATCAGCAAAAATCTCTCTGACATGCTTATACCCGGCACCATCCCTGGCCTCCATTTGGTTCTTTATTGTACTGAAGTCCATGGGCCTATCAATAATCTGAAAGGCAGAAAAGAAATTCAACTGCATTGTAGACCTTAAAAAGAAATGTCATTATTGCCATAAATGGATCCAGAAATTCATAGAGATATGTCCAGACAAAAAACTGGTAAGATAAGTTAGAACCCTGTTCGAGACTTCAAAGAGAAATTCCCCCATCCCCAGCATTAAAATTTAAAACTTTGCCTAGCAGATAGCAGGCACACAAAGTAACCACAACAATAATAACAACAACAGTAACAACAACAACAACAACAATAACCACTGTGATCCCACAAGTGGGGTCTGGGGAGGGTGGGGTATACATAGACCTTACCCCTATCTTTGTGAGGTAGAGAGGTTGTTTGCGATAGATCCATATTGTAGAAAAGAATCAAAAAGGCTTTTAAGTAATGTGGGTAAGCCAATAATTGGGAAATTCATATTGTAGAAAAGAATAAAAGGCTTTTAAGTTTTTAAAAAAAGAAACAGAACCAGAAAGTTTTACCTCATAATAGTCATGCAACCCAAGTCCTTCAACATCAACTGGCTGCATAAAAGGCCAAGCCCATTTGTGCTGAGTGATCTGGCACAATAAAGAACAGAAACATACTATTAGTATAAGGTATCAATCAAGACCTCAAAAATTATCGATAGAATAGGAACTGCAAATATAAAGTATTGCCTGGCGCAAAATTGTGCCAAATTGGCGCATAAGCTCCTGCATCCTCTTAGCCGCAGCAGCCTCTCCACGTGATGCTTCTAGTTGTAGTTTCTTAAAGCCAGGAACATGTTTCTCCTTATCTTTGTGCTTCCCTGAAGAAGTATTCTTTGAAATGTTTGGTTGCTTTATACTTGTGTTCAAGTAGAACTTCTCAACTTCATTCACTCTTTGTTCAAGCTGAAAGTTGCAGCAACTAGCAGTTAAGTCACACAAAATATTATGGAAAATGTTTTTATACAAGAAGCTAAAGTTATTGATGCACCATTGGAATTCTAAGCAAAACTTAAATGGTAGAGGTGGAGAAAGATTCCCGAGGAATAGCAGAATTATTATCTGCTAATGATTTTCAGTAGACACGGTTGTCAAAAGAATGAACTAGAGAATTCATGAAAGTCAAAAGTTTTGCAAATATTGGAGGTAATTAGAAGTTTGTAAAGACATGCTTGTTTACTAGGAGCATGACAGAGGGATCAAGGGCTATGATTCCTAGATAAGTACCAATTATGTGCACCAACAACATGAACTGTTGTGGTAAAAAGCATATTGTTCTCACTTCCTAATTTTCTACTTTGTGTCCTTTCCATAAAATAAAGCTTTGAATTGATTCTATTGTGTTAGTAACTTATAGAACCCACAAAACAATCCTTGGAAGAGGTCTTGATGTCAAACCATATTCAATAAACTTTTTTCTTAAATGCCTAGTCATTTAAGACTCCCTTTGACAAAAATAAACACCTTCAAGGGCTCTTCAAGCTTACATAACTTTATACATCATAAATATGACACTCCATCAATACATAATAGAGTATGGATGATCCTGAAATTCTAGCAAATTAGTGAGCTGTAAGTTGTCTCACATCGGTTGTGGGATGTGGAATTGGTCTCCTTATATGGTCTTAGGCAATCCTCAACTCATAAGCTATCTTTTGGGGTTGAGTTAGGGCCCAAGATCCATTTTCTTTACATGGTTGATGAGCTGAGAATTTTAACTCAGAGTCAACGCATTCCCTGCTACCACGCCCAAAGTATATCTCAGCAGGAGGCATAATAGTGGACAGATTAGGAGAAATGAAAGTAAGCAACAATGTCTCAGGCACCACAAACACATAAACAAAAGTGTATAAGACACTGAATATCATGATTTACATTACTTATGCTACCGTAGAAAACGGGAAGAAATAGAGAGATTTGAGAATTGCATAAGATAGAGGTTCTCGCTTTTGTTCAAGAAATGATATGTACCTTATCGACTTTCATGACTAGTTCATCAACACTGCATCTAAAACTATCCACTTCCGCACCATTACCTTGTGGTCCCACCTTTTCCAAATCCAGATTGGATGCATCTACACCTTCCATCTGATAAGAAAACAGAATTACAGTTTCTCGCAAACATCACAACTAACTCGCTAATTCCTTGAGCTAATAGGCAATAATAGCATTAAATTTTCAGAAACTTATCACATTTAGTACACAAGGTTGCAGATGCATGACAATTCAAAAGCAAGCAATTCACAATATTCCTCAAATCCATACTGTGTGCATAATTTGCTACTTCATCCCAACTTCAGGCCGTAGAGCACCAGAAATGCATTCGATCAACCAAATCCCCATAACTAGAAGAGCATTAGTTTAGAGTATTATAACGGAGACACACATGTTAAGCAGCATATCTTTAAAAAGAAACAAACACACACGCTAAGCAGCTGCATGTTACAAGTATATTGGTAACCGCGTATAGTCAAAAAACAACATCCGGTGAAGAGAGACACAATTAGCTGTACATATTTTGTAGAAGAACAACGAGAAAATATTGTAAATTTAGCTTCCGGTGGACGAATTTTCGCATTTGAAGGACGATCATAAGTTGTAAATAAGTTAAATCACCTAAACTATTCAGTTTAGTTCGCACTCGCACAAATTGGCGTACACCTATGAATGATGAGGAATATAAGAGTTGTACCCTTTAAATACGGTAACCGTCGGTGTGGGCGGGCGGTGGAGTTGTTACGAGCTGAGAACGGCTGGAGGAGTGACGGCGCCGGCGCCGGCGAATGTAACGGTGGAATTAGAATGTCAATACTACCTTGTTGCGGCGTTGCCGCACTGCAAGAGTTGTTAAGTACATCCAAGGACGACGCAAAACCGTACTTTCTTTTTTCTTCACTTTCCTTCTTTTCTCTTTCTTTGTCATCTTTAAGTTTGACCCCCAAACCTTTTAAAAAGGTAATTTTGGCCCGCTAGCAAATTGTACTTGTAGCAATTATCAGATTTCTATTTGGAAAGTTATTTATATATAGTCTTCCACATCAAAAATCTTACCTACTCGGCACCTACTATGCACATCAAATTAGTAAGTGCATGATTGTTGATTCTCTTATCTGATCGAGGAAAAAAAAAACAAAAAAAAAACTCAAATAAGTCTCTGCTCTTTTAGCTGAAGCTTACGAGTTAATTTTTAACTTTTCTTTTTCACTCAGAGATTGACGGAGTAATTGAGACTCAATAGGTTCAATACTAGATGCTCCGTTAGGAGCCAGTGAGTTCTTAACTCCTTTAAACCTCTAAAAGTCCCCGGTCCTAATGGCCTGCGTTTACTCTTCTTCCATAAATACTTCAATTGTAGGTAATAATCTTATCAATTTTTGCAACTTTGTTGTTGAGCCCTATAGGATGGATCCTTAAACGTAAGACTGTTCAAGATCGAACCGAAACCGTTAACCGAATCAAATCGATGACTTATTGGCTTATTGGTATCGTACTATCGGAGTAACGGATGGTGAACGAATTGAGATTGTATAATTAACGGCTTAACGATTTGGGGACGGATTGCTCAATTTTCTCGTTGGATAAACCGTTAACATGTTAAGAATTTTTATGTTTATACTTTTACCCCTATGTATATAAAGTACTATTGAAACCTTAAATGGCTAAAGGATTAAGAATGTTTGGGTCTTTCATCTTTGTATCACAATCAGCTTTGTCTTTATTGTGCCCATGCGCTAGGGTGTTGTTTCCGACAAAGTATTTTCTGTTATAGAATCAATGTTGGATTTCTATAGTTGCGTAGGAGCAACATTGGGTACTAGGTTTGTGGTGTCCTCTGGTGCAGGCTGCTTTTGTGTTGGTTCTGCTGATTTTATCCTTAT
Organism: Nicotiana glauca; assembly: GCA_026770625.1. Lineage (NCBI taxonomy): Eukaryota > Viridiplantae > Streptophyta > Magnoliopsida > Solanales > Solanaceae > Nicotiana > Nicotiana glauca. The sequence continues at coordinate 28,975 of MU725321.1, forward strand.
TTCAGTTTGAACTTTTTATGTTGTTACAGATGAAGGGTTGAAATGATAAAAGTCAGTGAACAGACATTAGCTCATATTATAGCACAGTAAAATAGTAGCAAGTTATTACTTCATTGTTGCATAAGTAATCGATTTTCCTTAGAAGCTTTGACAGAAATAAAAAAATAGTTGGGGGGAGGGGGTGGGGGGCGATCATTTGAGCAACTTGAATATGCTATAAAATTATAATATGCTAATATGGCAGTAAACTGTGCATTACACGTACCTATGGATCTTGAAGTAGCAAGAACTCCTAAGAATCGATGTCCATTTTAATTTATAACTTTCTCATCCGAATTTTTAATTATATCCCGCTCATCATGTCTGCTAGGCAGTGTATAGGAAGTCAGTCAACAAAACCACCCATAAAAAAGAATCTATTTCAATATTATACCAAAAATTTTCTGTTTGGTTTAGCCGATAAATTCGCCTGATAATCATTAATCCGATATCAATCCGCCCGTTCTCTTGTTGGATGACTAGCATATTATTACATTTATATTTCGATAATTGATAAGCCGAATCATTAAGTATAATTATCCGCCCGATAAGCACCCCTAGTCAGGGGCGGAGGTACAGTAGTGGGTGCGGGTTCGGGCGAACCCAGTGACTTTTTCCGAGACATTGTATTTGTATTGAAAACTTTACCACATCTATATAAATATATTATGCTGCACCCAATAAGAAACGGGGTCTGGGTTCAATGGTAAGAGTTGTGGGTTCATGGGAAAAAAGATAGGGGTTCGATTCCCCCTTAAAGCAATATGTTATTTTATTTTTTTAAAATAGTTTTTTTTCACAAGACAACTTAACATTTTCTTTCCTTTCCTTTCATTGTATTTAAAAGGAAAAAGTGCACTATTACATAAATCAAAAGGTAGTAGAAAGTACTTTATTGTGCCTTGTGCGTTGTGAAAAAGGATCTGCACTATCATATAAAGCAAAGAGGTAGTAGAAAGCATTTTATTGTGCCTTGTGCGCTTCTCTGACGGATAATAGTAGCTATAATCAATACTACTCTTCGTTCCATTTTTCACTTTCCCCTTTCTATCTCTCAATAGGAATTTAAACCGAAATGGTCTGAATTCTCCGGCGAACCTTGACGCCGACGTATCTTCTTCTTTGCCGACTTTCACTGCCGTTCGTGTAAGTACAACTCCGATATTCTCTTTCATTTGCCTTATTGCTTCATCACGATCACTCAGTATCTTCAGATCGTCATAATCTTCAAAAATTAGTCAGTAGAGTGATGTAGTTTTAATGTTGAAATGAGCCATTTTTAGATTATTTTCTTTTGATAATTTATTTTTGCCAGTTTAGTTGCTTTGCCTCTGTGTTGGAATAGAGTCATGTTTCACTTACTGCTATACTTACCTTATTAAGAAGAAAACTTTCATATGTCTACATTAGAGCTACAGTGGAAGAAAATTCAGTATTTTTTTTTTGAGACCCTGTATTTATAATTTAGAACCCATACACTTAACATCCTAGCTTCGCCTCTGCCCCTAGTGAAATGAACACTACTTTCTTGTATCTTATTCCTAAGTGTGTCAATGCCCCCATCCTCAAGAATACTCATTAGACTCGGTAACACCATGTACAAGGTAGTCACTAAAATCATTGTAAAAATCAAACTTTTTCTTCCTTCCATTATTGAACTAACCAATCCAACTTTTTTTCCCAATAGAAGGGTCGTTGATAATTCCATTATTCTTTAAGAGTATATCCTTATTTCAAGAAAAGAAGGGAAAAAAATACAAACATGATTTTAAAAATTGACCTTTAGAAGGCTTTTCATAGGTTAGAGTGATCATTTATTAAAAAAACCGTTCACAACTTAAAATGTCACTAAAAATTCTATTAGTCTTATTCTTTCATACATTTACTCTAGTTAAATTTTTATTATTGTGAATAGAGGCAGGACTGATTTCTTCCACCCCTCTAGAGGCATCCAACAAGGGGAATATCAATCAAGATTAGCATTTTTGCTATAGGATATCACATTTGTTCTTTGCTTATAACCTTATACTATTTGCTAGGGCCAATAGTAAGAATTATGATACTGTCATTGCCACTCTAAATGACTTTAACAAGAAGTTTGGTCATAAAGTAAACTATGTTATAGTTTAAGGCCATCTTTTTTTTCTAACTTCAAATCTAAGCATGCCTCATATTACTTTAACACACTTTCTATTAAGTTTAGCTCTAGCTTTGGAAAATACTTTTTTATCTTTCATAAGGTGTCTATCAATAGTGACTTCTAATTTATCATTTATGATATGCATACTGGGCTTGCTGGTTGGAAAACTAAGTGGGCGTCTGGACATAAGAATTGTAAAATTCCAAATAAAAGTGAAAATAATATTTAAAAATTAGAGTTGTGTTTCGATATGAATATAATTTTGGGTTATTTTGAATTTTTATGAGTGATCTGAGTGAAAATTTTAAAAATCAACTTTTTGGAGTTTTTTGAATTTTTAAAAAATTTTAAAATTCATCTTCAAGTAAAATTGGAAAGATGAATTTGAAATTTTATGGCCAAACACTGATTTCGAAAAAAAAAAAAATATTGGTGGCCAAACGAGCTCTAAGTCTCAAAGCATAGCTGACAAAACCACACTTCCTAAAGCCTCCCTGAAAAGTATTCTTAGTCATATGATGAAATATATTATATTACCTTGTCATATCACCAATCAAATCAAAATGTTCCCAGAGAAACTTCATTTGGATTACTAACACTAAGAAAAGGAAATTGTATCTTATTGGTTGAAATACAATTACTAGACCCAAGGATAAAGAGGTATGTGTATTTCGAAATCTGAATGCAAAAATAAATTCATCGTTGCTGGATGACTTGAAGGACTCTATAACAAAACTGGCTCACTCTAGGCTAGGGTCCTTTTTTACAAGCATTACTCAAGAACTCAGACTAGAAAACATCCTAAATTAAGAACCAAGTAGTGTGTTCTCAATTGCTAGAAAACTTATACTATGCCTCCCAATGAATGGTTCATAAAGGTAATAAGGTGTCAAAGTTAGGACCTTTAAGAAGCCACATTTGTGGATCTATGAATCTGGGGAAAGAGAACTCTAAGGTCTTTTCATTCTACATAAACGGATGTTGAGACCTAAATAACATGTCCTTTAGTCTTCTTGAATCAGTGTTATATTCTGAACCAGTATTATACTCTATCAATAATACCATCATTCTTGTCTCTTTTCATAGTGAGGTCAAACTCATTTAGGGTCCAACTAGTAGTGTACTTTTTTTTCACAAAGGCTGCCTATCATCCATAGCCTCCAATACATGAAGAATGATGACTCTGATCACAACTCTTATAGCTGGATGTAGAACCTTAGAGTGCCTAGTAAAATTAAATTCTTCTTTCGGCTACTTTACCATGCTAGATTTCCTACCAACCATTATCTACACTCCATTTGCTTAAATACGAACCCAATCTGCTCATTTTGTAATGTCTTCAATAAAAATATTCCTCATATCTTCTTCAGTTTCACTAATATTAGGATATTCTAGCATAGTTTATCCCCGGAGTGAACAAATAACAATTGTACTAGCAACCGTTTTTTACCATGTTAATTGGTTAAATACTTGGTTGAAACTCAAGAATAAAGACTATCACCCGGGGCAACCTGCTTCCACATCGTTTCTCACAAGTCTGGTTAGCCAAAATAACCTTTTCAACAAAAAAAATGCCATCTCTATCAAGAACACCATTGTTAAGATAGTGGAGATCTAGCATGTTGCTAGGGGCCATCCTAATGCTCCCAAAAAAACAACTACATTTGTCAAGTGGGAGCTTTCAACCAGAAGTTACTACAAGCTTAACACTGATAAATCTCCATTAGGAGGGGAATATGGCATTGGAGGAATGCTTAGAAATAGTAGGGGCACTTGGATCACTGGTTTCAACAAGGGGCTTTCTGTAACGACACAACCAGTCATTTTAAGCTCTAGCGTGTTTGACAGTTTGAGGCTCTGAGTAGCTCCACTTAATTTATTATGACTTGTATGTATGGTCAGAATTGGATTTAGGGAAGTTCGAAGCTGATGTAGAAAGAAATCTTTAATTTCGAAAACTTAAAGTTGAAAGAATTGACTAGGATTTGACTTTTGAGTAAATGACCTCGAATCAGAATTTGAAAGTTCCAACAAGTTCGCATGATAATTTTGGACTTGGGCGTATGTCCGAACCAAGTTTTGGATGACCCGGGAGCATTATGGCATTTATGAATTATTGTGGAAAGTTGGTCTTTTGGAAGCATTTCATAAATTTGGGTTGAAGTGTATTTCAATGTTATCGATGTCCGTTTGAAATTATGAGCCTATAAATAGCTCCATATGGTGATTCTGGTCTTAGGAGCGCGTCCGGATGTGGATTTGGAGGTCTGTAGATCATTTTAGGGTCATTTGACAAAAGTTGGAAATTTGAGATTTTTTTGGAAGTTTGATTGGGAGTGGAAATTTTTATATCGGGTTCGGAATCTAATTCTAGAAGTTGGAATAGGTCCGCAATGTCAAATGTGACTTGTGTGCAAAATTTTAGGTCAATCAGACGTGATTTGATTGGTTTCGGCATCGGATGTGGAAGTTAGAAGTTCAATAGTTCATTAGGCTTGAATCGATGCTCAATTCATAGTTTTGATGTTATTTGGTATGATCTGACGCCTCGAATAGGTTCGTGTTATGTTATGGAGTGAGTCGGTGTGATTGGACGGGATCCCGAGGGCCTCGGGTGTGTTATGGGTTGTATTGAGCTCTTATTTGATGTTTCAATGTCGTTTCTTTGGACATAAAGGGTACTATATTGAGAAAACGACCTTTGATTTTTGATTGGATTGAACCATTAGATCCGTAGTGTAATTATGGAGTCATAGTAACAAGGATCATCGAATTTTCGTATAAGAGAGTTATGCCCATTTCTGTGTCGAAAAAGATAGTTGGTTTCTGGTGCGGACTTTGTTCTTGGCAAATGCGAGGGAGGTCCATGAACCCGGAGAAGGAAATTTGGGTTGACCGGTCAATACGAAGAGTTTTCTCTTCGCGAACGTGAAGAAGAAAAATCATCTGGCCAGTATTTTAAACTGAGAATTTTAGTATTTTGGGCATATCTTGAGTTCTAGAACTCCGTTTGAGGTGATTTTAACGGTGTTGTTCTCGTATCAACAAGGGGGTAAATATATGACCTTTATTTTGATATTTTTCCATGATTATTTCCGTTGGTTATTATTTTTATCCGTATTTAAATTGTAGAAATTGGGATTTTGTGCCCCAAAGTTGAGAAATGGTAAATCCTTGATTTGAGGGTCGATTCATGGACCAAATTGGATGATTTTCTGGATAAAGACCATATGAGTTATGGGTAATATTTATTTTCAATAATTTTTGAAATCCGGACACGTGGGCCCGAGGGTTGACTTTATTGACTTTTCGAGCGGAGTTGGAAATTGCTCCAAATTGATTTATTATGAGTATTAGAGTATATTTTTATTGGTTTGCACATTGCTTGACTAGTTTTGGAGCGATTTTCATCGATTTGAGGTGTTAGAGTGGTGTTGGAGACGGTTATGGAACTTCGGAGCAAGGTAAGTCTCCTATCTAACCTTGTGAGGGGGAAACTACCCCTAGGTGATATTTATCATTATGTGAAACTAGTTGTGGGTGTTGCATGCATACGAGGTGATGAGAATCCATACGTAGATAAAGCATGTTTATGTCCAGGTAGATTTACGACATATCATATAATAATTGAACTATTTGAATTTGTTCTGCTGGCTTAATTAATTAAAGTTATACCTGAAGATATATATGTCCAAGCTTTATCACCCTGAGTGGTTGCTAAGGTATTTGATAGATGTATAGAGGTACCTATTATTGCGCTCATTTACTGTATTGTGAACACGTGTCTTGAAATTTGGTAACTTCCTTTCTTTCTTGTAGAGCAGGCCGAACGCCTTGGCAGTGTATAGATGCATCTATGGTTTGTGTTGCTCGACCCTCGAAAGTGTACACGTTATTCTAGATCGGGCCAAACGACCTCGGCAGAATCATGCGTTATATCGCTAGTAGTCCAAATATTCACGAGCTAATCTTTCTACTGATGCCCGACACTTTATAGTATTTCTTATTTATTTGGTATTGACCCTTGATATTTTCTGAGATATTAAGGTCGAATGCAAGATTGAGAAACTTATGCTTTAAAAGGAATAATCAGAACATTATGAAATTTCAGATTTTACCTCACTATTATTGTGCACTTCACATCTGTTATGAATTATCATATTATATATTTGGACCTCTAGTAAGTGTCGATGTTGACCCCTCGTTACTACTTCTACAGAGTTAGGCTAGATACTTACTGGATACGCGTTGATTTGCGTACTCATGTTGTACTTCTGCACTAATGTGCAGGATCTGACGGGTCATTTAGTGATCATCTTGGCACATGGGCGGCCCAGTTGAGGAGATTTTATGTGAGTTGCATTCCAGGCTATGCTCCTTAGTTCATCGAGTCTTCATGATATTATTTATTTTGTTCTGTCTTATTACATTCGGGACGGATGTTGTATTATTATTGTACTCCTTAGAAAATGCTCATGCACTTGTAACACCGGGTTTTGGGAGTTTCTACTGATTGTTTGTTGTCATAGATCACGTAATTATCATCATTTACCTTGTAAATTCTATGTTATATCATTGAATTAATGAAAATTATAATTTCGAAAGTAATAGAATGAGTAAATAAATTGATAAATCAACGTTGACTTTTCTGACGGCGGCGTTAGGCATCATCATGACCTATAGTAGATTTTGGGTCGTGACAACTTGGTATCGAAATGTTAGGCGTCAACTTGTTCATTGAGGTCTCACGGGTCATGAACAAGTCTAGTAGAGTCTTGCGGATCGGTGCAAAGACGTCTGTACTTATCTTCGAGAGGCTACATAACTGTTAGGAGCACTTCCCTTTCTTGATTCATTATCGTGCGATTTGATTCCTGCGAGGCTTATGCCTTTATATCCTTCCTACTCATTCTTAATTGATGTTCAACGCTCGTGTGAATTGGGCATCGAGGAGTTTTAGTAGTACTACAGACGTAGGCAGGATGTTTCTCCCTACACATTCGAGCAATTCATTATCGTCTTCTTGCGGAAGAATGTTCTGTCATTTCGGCTCAGTAGCTGTGTTTTCAATGGTTTGAGGCTGTGCGCAAATTGCTATGATGTTCAGACATTGTTATCGCACCGTGTTGGTGTAATGGTATATTGCTTGTTTATGTGTCGAGGAAATGAATAACTTGAAAGGAGGATTTCTCAGCACATGATTTAGGGGTTCAACATTTAAATCCAGTGGAGGAAAGACAATCGGTCTGTGAATGCTTGGGATTTAGTTGATGGAGTAGCGAGACTTGATATTCTCGAATGGGGTGAAATTCTTATTTTTGATGTGATGTCGTCGTCCTAGTTGGAATGCATTAAGGTTCACCGATGTTATGGTCTTCTTTGATTTTTGGCCTTCGGTGTAGGGTGTTGTGAAATAATGCCTGAGGAGCAGTTGTCAGAGGTAGTGGTGTGTAGCGGTTCAGGATCGAATTAGTATTTCTAATATTTATGGCTTGAGAAATATGATCTTCTATTAGTCTTAGAGTTAGTAGAAATTGGTTAGATCAGGTGCCATAAAGATGGACTTTGCTTTGAGGCAGTATTTGGGCATTGAAAGATGAGGAAGGACATGGCTAAAGAAGTCTCACTGTGGTTGAATTACTAGTAGGTCAAGTATGAAAAATAGAAGTCGAGAAGTTGCTTAAATGAGAGAGTTTAACCAAAGTAGGAGAGTGGCAGAGTAGCATATCGGTTCTGTGGTAGGATAGCCAAATGACATGAGGAAAGTTTAGAGCAATTTGGGAATCATGGGGCAGTGACTGGGTCCACGAATTTTATTTGGATGCAACATGACTTCGAGTTTGGAATGTATTATTGGAATTTCAGTTCATGTCAATAGGGAAAAAGGAATCTTGATGGGTCCTAGGGTTATGTAATTGTAGCTTCAAGCTAAGTGGGGAGCCCTACCGTTTATGTTTAGATTGTGTGGTTGTCTACTTGTGTGGTTTCTAGTTATCGGTGTATTGATAGGTTATTACGACTAAGGAAAGAAAACATCAGTGGTAATTTGAGCAAATGATATAAGGTATGCGTGCTATATTTGACCTTATCGATTTATGTTCAGGCTTCGGGAAGACTCATAGTTTATGCCTCGTGTAGATACGATGTATAAGGAAAGTAATTCAACCGAGTGATTCTTTGAGAGGGTGTTCATGTGCTAGCAGAGCCTTGGAGTTGATTATATTCGGACTAAGTCAGAGTGGGTGACTCTCAATAACGGTCCTAGTGGGTTCAAAATTAAAGTGCGGTTCTTAAGGATTTCGAGTCGGTGGTGTATTTAATATCGAGCTTTTGTAGTGGATTATGAAAGAGAATTAGAGTGTTCTATGTTTTCATCAGTCTGCGGTACATCATTGGAGGAATGGGGGAAAATAACTTCGGATCCGCAGAGGGATTATCAAAATGGGTGTACCAGATTAAGATGCGAATATGCGCACAAGGAGGGTACAAGATGATTTGTGGGTTTTAAGACAATGGGGTCCCATGAATTGGGTCACTTAGGATGAGTCGAATTGAGTTCGTTGTATTTTGAATGGAGCTATTATTATTTCTAAGGCAAGTCCAGGGTAAATTAGAAGAAGTTGGTTCGGTTAACAATGGTTGAATCGACATGATGATAGTAATGATCAACTCCTTCAGCATGTTAAGTTATACAAGTGATTTGTGGAGGTACGTGCGAGGCTTGGCGGCCTCCGTAATTTGAGTTAATTGGAGGCATTCGATTATTAGGGCCTGTTATACGTAGATGGATATGGTGGTTTAAACCACAACTTGGGGTTTGTATTTTCTATTGTTTGAGGATTCAGTTACTTGTTGCATTGGTCCTTTTAAAATGAGCTAAGTGAAAGGTTTCTAGCGAATGAAGTGTTTATTCCACTAGTAGTTCAAGGTTTATGGTGAATACATGTATTATCGCGTAACGGCATGATGGGTGCAATGAGCGGCATGGGAACTGGAAGTTAAAGGACAAGGTCACGGTTCGGTGTTGATAGTATGTCACGAGCTCGGATGAGTAGGGGTGAATTAAGATATTTAGTGTAAGCTGACATTTCTTTAGTGTCACCCGAGAATGGTGTTCTATGGAAGAGGCTTTGTTTACTGATTTGCGGATTCTCTATTCACTTTACAACACTAGTATGCCTGATGGTATGGATGTGCAGACTTTGCTACCTGGTCCAGAAGGTTGTAGGGGCGTATCCCACGGGAAGATTGTGCAAGTGTGACATGTAGTCACTTGATTGATTACAGATTGAAACCAAGTATGGAGATTATGGTACTATCGCTAATGTAAGAGATTAGCTTGGAAGGCGCTCTATTCATTTGGTTGTGAACTGTGGAAGTTTGTCCCAGATTGGATGGATGCTCTTATGTGTCATGAATAGGTTAGTTTGGATCCTTGAAAGGTTATTAGCCCAGTGTGATATGATCAGAATCGGCTTGAGATCTGTTGATCGGTCTAAATATGGATATGTGCTCTACACCATGCCGGGTGTGTTCATTCAGCATAGCATTTCTTATGGAGGAGTCTTCAGATATTGGATTTAATGTTCATCGTCATCTATTTCATGTAATACTCTATTGTGCCATGTGGGTTGTGATATGGTTTGATATTCACACATGTGTTGAGGTCCCGCATAGCTGTGGTGTTATATGAGCAGGATGGCTCTCGAGATGCAGATCATATATCGCACCTTAGTTAGGCTTGGGTTTCGTAGCATATCGCGCTATCCGTCTCCCTAGGATTTGTATTGTGCACTTGGCGTGCTTGTGGACGATATTAGGGTATTTCATAAGTATAAGCATTTTGGCTTGATGCGTGTTTTCTTCTTGATTGTTATGTGATATTGTTTGGATCGGGTGGCACGCCGCCACGGGTATGTTGTGCGGATCGAGTTTCACGCCGCAACATTATCATGTTTGTATCGGGTTGCACACCGCAATAGTGTCGCAATGGATCAGGTTGCACGCCGCAACAGTGAGATGATGAGCATAGTTCCTTACACTCATTTTGTGTGACTTGTTTTCATCCCTGAGGTAGGTTCATAGCACATATTCGACCGTTTTATTCGTTATGCACGCTGGGTAATTCTCTATCAGAGTTCGTTCTTCCTTATGGGTTATATTCAAGTTTGTAGCTTGTTGGTGCATTGTTGGTGTGATATGAGATTTTGGCAGTGTTTGAGATGGCTTATTGACCGAACATCTTGTACTGGGCAAGATGAGGTTATTGGACCTAGGATCAGTGCGATCAGAGTTAGGAAGGGTATATTAAGGAGAAAATATCATTATTCAATTCAGAATGAGGTAATGGTCCTTGTCAGGAAGAGAGACTCAATGATTTGTTGATTCGGTAGGTGGTTATTAGTTTCTACGCATCTCTTCCATCGTGGAGGTATTGCGAGAGTTGGAACATGACTTATATGTGTCATGAGGTGTGTTGTGGGCATCACATTCATGGAATGTAGTTATTGTTGTCAGAAGATGTTACTATGGTCAAACGACTTATGTGGTGCATGGTGTTATTTCAGCGGAGGAGCATGGTCATGATTAGGTACAGTGTGTAGTGATTGATACGATGTTCGTATGTTAGAATCAGGTATTGTAGAGAAATTAGAATGTTGAAATTTTGTTCTAAGGCTTATTGACTAAATAAAAAGGAGGATCTTTAGTCTGACTCGAGCTAATGTGTTCAACCGGATGGTGGTAGCACAGGTAGGTGCACGAGGTGTTAAATAGTAATTTTGCACAACCTTGGAGCAGTTCTTAGTATGTTCGAGGACAAATGTATGTTTAAGTGGGAGAGAATGTAACGACCCGACCAGTCGTCTTGAGCTCTAGCGCGTCATTCGGCAATTTGAGGCCCTGTGTAGCTCCACTTAATGTATTATGACTTATATGTATGGTCTGAACTGGATTTTGGGAAGTTCAGAGTTGATTTAGAAAGAAATCTCGAATTTCAGAAGCTTTAAGTTAGAAGAATTGACTAGGATTTGACTTTTGAGTAAATAACCTCAGAATCGAGATTTGAAAGTTTCAATAGGTTCGTAAGATGATTTTGGATTTGGGCGTATGTCTGGGCCGGGTTTTGGATGACCCGGAAGCGTTACGACGCTTATTGTGGAAAGTTGGTATTTTGGAAGAATTTTATAAATTTGGTTTGAAGTATATTTCAATGTTATCGATGTACATTTGAGATTCTGAGATTCAAAATAGCTCAGTATGGTGATTCTGGTCTTAGGAGCGCGTCCGGATGTGGATTTGGAGGTTCGTACATCATTTCGGGTTCATTTGACGAAAGTTGGAAATTTGAGGATTTTTGGGAAGTTTACTGGGAGTGAAAATTTTTTATATCGGGTTTGGATTCAGATTCCAGAAGTTGGATTAGGTCCGTAATGTCAAATATGACTTGTGTGCAAAATTTGAGGTCAATCGGACGTGATTTGATAGGTTTCGGCATCGGATGTGGAATTTAGAAGTTCAATAGTTCATTAGGCTTGAATCGATGAGCAATTCGTAGTTTTGATATTATTTGTTATGATTTAAGGCCTTGAAAAGGTCCGTGTTATATTATGGAACGGGTCGGTGTGATTGGACGAGGTCCCGGGGACCTCAGGTGTGTTTCAGATGTGTTTGGGTTGTTTCACGCTTTTATTTAATGTTTCAACATCGTTTCTTTGGACATAAAGGGTACCATATTGAGAAACAACCTTTGATTTGTGATTATATTGACCCATTAGATCCATATCATAATTACGGAGTCATAGCAACAAGAGTCATCGAAATTGGGATTTCCATTGGGTATTATTTTTATCTGTGTTTCGATTGTAGAAATTGGGATTTTGAGCCCCAAAGTTGAGAAATGGTAAATCCTTGATTTGATGGTCGATTCATGGACGAAATTGGATGCTTTTTTGGACATAGACCATATGATTTATGGGTAATACTTATTTTTAATAGTTTTTTAAATCCGGTCACGTGGGTCCGAAAAGGGGAATAGCAGAAGCTAAAGGGTTTTTTTACGACACATTCTCTCTTCGGCTAACGGTCGACTTCGACCATCGCCATTTCTCTCCGACAAACACCATCTCTCTTCGAAGAAATCACTCTTCAGGTGAGCTAGTTCCGGCCTCTCTGATAAGTGGCCCAGGTAGGTCATTTTCCCTATCTCCTATTCTCAATCCTCTTGTTTAGCCATCTGCTGCGGTGGCAGTACTAAGGGCTCATTCATTAATTGGAAAATTTGTAAAAGTTTTCAAAGATTTTGTTTCACTGATAAGGTGTACTTTAGTTAGCTAGGGTTTTTGTTGTTTTGCTTTCCTGTCTTCGTTTGCCCTTCATTTCTTGTCCCTTTCTTTGCTTTTTCCCTCCATTTCCCCTGCTGCTGTCAAGGCTATACCAGTGGTAGCGGTGACAACCCTGTTTTGTACGTGGTATTTTCTGTATTTTTCAGGGAAATCCTCGGAGTTGCTGGAGATAAGTTGGGCGCACGCACACAAGCAAAGGACAGCAGCTAGGTGAGTGTCAGTGAAGGGCGGTAAGAAGCTGGACGTGAGTGTGCAACAACATCGAGTACATCAAACTGATCAAAGGTTTTGTTCTCGGGAGTTGATACCCCCCGTTTTACTGTTTCCCTTTTGGTGTTAGCTAAATTAATGTTACTTTAGTTTGCACTAGCTCAATCTTACAACTACTGTGCTAGTAATTACTTATTTCCTTCTAGTTTGGTTCATTGATCGTGTGTGCTAGCGAGTCTTCTTTAGCTCGCCGTAGGTGTAGTGGCTGTAGTCTGGGATGATAGAGTAAGGGCATTTCCTCGGGTAGGGCAGAGTGTGGGGCGAGGGCCAGGGGGTAGGACGGGAGGTGGGGGAGGTAGACGGGGCAATGGAGCCTATAGGTTAAGAATTGGGTCATGGAACATAGGTTCACTAACGAGTAAGTCTATAGAGTTGTAAAGATCCTCTAGAAGAGGAAGATTAATATAGCGTGTGTTCAGGAGACTAGATGGGTCGGATCGAGGGCAAAGGACGTGATGAGTATAAGTTGTGGTAATCTGGAGTCCGGAGGGGTACAAATGGAGTGGGTATCTTGGTAGATAGGCATCTTAGAGAGTCAGTGGTAGAGGTTAGGCAGGTGAATAATAGATTAATGTCTATCAAGTTGATGGTTGGTAAGTGTACGTTAAATTTCGTTAGCACGTACGCGCCGCAAGCTGGCTTGGATAAGGAGATTAAAAGGCGCTTTTGGGAAGGGTTGGGTGAGATCATGCGTAGTATTCCGCATGTCGAAAGGTTATTCATAGAAGGAGATTTCAATGGTCATATTGGGTCGTCTACAAGTGGTTATACTGAGGTGCATGGCGGCTTCAGTTTCTTGGAGCGGAATGGAGGGGGCACTTTGCTGTTGGACTTCGCCAAGACATTCGAGCTGGTGATTGCGAACTCGAGTTTCCCAAAGAGGGAGGAGCATTTGGTTACTTTCAAAAGTTCAGTGGCAAGGACTCAAATTGATTATCTCCTCCTCAGGAGATGCGATAGAAGGTTGTGCGAGGATTGTAAGGTTATCCCAGGTGAGACCCTCGCAATGCAACATAGGCTTTTAGTGATGGACATTGGTATTATGATACGGAGGAAGAAGAGGTCAGTGCGAGGTCATTCGAGGATCAGGTGGGGCGCCTTGACTAAGGATAAAGCTTAGGAGTTGGAAGGAAGGTTATCGGCTATGGGAGCTTGGACGAGTAGTGGGGACGCGAACACTATATGGTCGATGACGGCGGACTGTATAAGGAAGGCGGAGAGAAAGGTGTTAGGGATATCTTTGGGCCGTATCGGTGGCCAAAAAGGAGACTGATGGTGGAATGCAGTTGTCCAAGGTAAAGTGGAACCGAAGAAGGCGACGTACCTATGGTTAGTAGGGAACACTGGCGAGGAGGAAAGGAGAGTGAACAACGAGAGATATAAGGTAGCTAGGAAGGAGGCGAAATTGGTAGTCACAGAGGCTAAAATGGCAGCTTTTGCTCGTTTGTATGAGGAATTGGGGGACAAAGTTGGGGAGAAGAAGTTATTCCGGCTGGCTAAGGCGAGATAGAGGAGGGATCGAGATTTGGATCACGTGAGGTACATCAAAGATGAGGATGGCAAAGTTTTGATGGGGGATGACCAGATTAAGAGGAGGTGGCAGACCTAATTTCATAAACTTCTAAATGAAGAAGGGGATCAGGATATTGTCCTAGGTGAATTGAGGAATTCCGACAGTCTAAATGACGTTAGCATTTGTATGGAAATTGAGGTCTAGGAGGTCATGGGGGCAATGCGTAAGATGAGTAGGGGCAAAGCAACCTGGCCAGACGAAATTCTGATTGAACTTTGGAAGTGTGTGGGTAGAGCAGGTTTGGAATGGCTGACTGAGTTGTTTAATGTTATATTCAAGACGAGTAGGATGCCTGAGGAGTGGAGGTGTAGTACAATGGTTCCGTTGTACAAGAACAAAGGTGATATCCAAAGTTGTAACAACTATAGGGGTATCAAATTACTAAGCCATACCATGAAAGTTTGGGAGAAAGTGGTAGAAATGAGAGTGCGAGGGATGGTGTCTATTTCAAACAACCAGTTTGGGTTCATGCCGGGGCGTTCTACCACTGAAGCTATCCACCTAATTAGGAGGATGGTGGAAAAGTACAGGGATAGAAAAAAGGACCTCCACATGGTGGTTATTGATTTGGAGAAAACGCACGATAGGGTTCCTAGGGAGGTTCTATGGAGCTGCTTGGAGGCTAAAGAGGTTCTGGTTACCTACATTAGGGTGATTAAAGATATGTATGATGGAGCTAAGACAAGAGTTAGGATGGTAGGAGGTGACTCAGAGCACTTTCCGGTTGATATGGGGTTGCACCAAGGGTCTGCGCTCAGCCTATTCCTATTTGCCCTGGTGATGGACACACCGACTCATCATATTCAAAGGGAGGTGACATGGTGTATGCTATTTGCTGATGACATAGTTCTAATTGATGAAACACGAGGCGACGTCAATGAGAGGCTGGAGGTCTGGAGACAAGCCCTTGAGTCTAAGGGTTTCAAGTTGAGCAGGACTAAGACGAAATACCTAGAGTGCAAGTTCAGTGTTGAGCCGACGGAAGCGGGAGTGGATGTAAGGCTTGAATC
Organism: Nicotiana glauca; assembly: GCA_026770625.1. Taxonomy (NCBI): domain Eukaryota; kingdom Viridiplantae; phylum Streptophyta; class Magnoliopsida; order Solanales; family Solanaceae; genus Nicotiana; species Nicotiana glauca. Next base: position 44,350 of record MU725321.1, read on the forward strand.
TCAAGTTATTACCAAGAGGGGTAGTTTCGAGTACCTTAGGTCGGTTATTCAGGGGATTGAGGAGATTGATGAGGATGTCACACACCGTATTGGGATAGGGTAGATGAAGTGGAGGTTAGCGTCGGGTGTCTTGTGTGACAAGAAAGTGCCAATATTACTAAGAGGTAAGTTCTATAGAGCAGTAGTTAGGCCTACCTTGTTGTACGGGAATGAGTGTTGGCCGGATAAGAAATCACACATCCAGAGGATGAAAGTAGCAGAGATGAGAATGTCGAGGTGGATGTGCGGGAACACTAAGATGGATATGATTAGGAATGAAGATATTCGGGAGAAGGTGGGCATGGCCCCCAAGAAGGACAAGATGCGGGAAGCAAGACTCAGATGGTTCTGGCATATTTAGAGGAGGAGAATTGATGCACTGGTGAGGAGGTGTGAGCGACTGGTTGTGGTGGGCACGAGGAGGGGTAGAGGGCGGCCCAAGAAGTATTGGGGAGAGGTGATCAGGCAGGACATGACGCGACTTAGATTATTGAGGACATGGCTCTTGACAGGGTATTGTGGAGGTTGAGAATTAAGGTTATAGGTTAGGAGGAAGTTGCGAATATCTCTACGGCACACCCGAGTGGGACTAGACAGTTAAGATTTAGTTTTAGGATGCTAGTGGTTATCTATTGATACATGGCTTTATCTACTCGTTATTATTGTACTTCCCATCTATTTCGTATTTTCTATATTATTATTATTTTATTATGTAACTATTGACTGTACTAATATATCGTCTCCTGCCTCCTTCCTGAGCCGAGGGTCTCCTAGAAACAGCCTCTCTTCCCCTTAGGGTAGGGGTAAGGTCTGCATACACATTATCCTCCCCAGACCCTAGGAGACTTACCTCTAGATGATATTTATTGTTATGTGCATCTAGTTGTGGGTAGTACATGCGTACGAGATGACGAGAGTCCGTAAACAATTTCAACCAAAACTACTCCAAAATAAAATATCTACTCAGAAAGGCCCGAATGTCATTTTAATCCAAAAAAAATTCAATTAACGTCAATTTCTCTTCCCTTTTTTTTTTTACTCTAGGATGCTATTTACCGATAGATTACAGCTTGTAGGTTATTTCAATTTGCTCATTCATGAAGAGAGCCTTAATTTGAATATAGCTAATAGCATTTCAATTTGCAAACTAATGACAGAATCCAAGTACAAAAAAGTTAGAAAAGAGATAAATAAAAATCATAAATGCAAGTATTTTTTATACAGTAACTTAGTAAAATAATTTAAAAAATGAGGAAGATGAGCTAAAACTCTATTGAAAGCCATTAAAGCCCGCTTAAGCTTGAGTTTGAAAATTTGATTATTCGGAATTGAAATTTATTAAGTGTGGGTGTTGTTGGAATTGATTGAGTATATCTCAAGGAGTTTGAAACTCAACTTTGGAACAAACTGGTATATATTTGAGGTGGTTTGAAGTCAAATTTGAGCCAAATTCGAAGTAACAAATGAATATAGAAGAAGTTGAGATGTGTATCACATTGTGTATCACTTGTATATCACTTATGTATTACATCTGTATCCCCTATGTATCTCTTATATATCCATGTATTTGTCATGAGCCAAAACGTGACCTATTGTGATTGCGCCTAACGTGATACTAGGAAAGCCGACAACTCATTAAATTCCAACACTTTCTGATAAAAGATGAAATAAAACAGAATTGAATAACTAAAGCCTTCATAACTGGATAAAAGGTCAAAACTCAACTCAAAAATTTCGGAAACCAGGGTGTCACTGAGTACATAAGCATCTATTCAACATAGGTCTAAAAAATACTATCTATGAAAAGTTGTAACTAAATACATAAAGCTGAAAGATAGGGAAGGAGAGTCAAGGTCTACGAACATCGGGCAACTACCTCAAAATCTCCGACTGATCAAGCTGCTCAGATAATCAGCACCTACCGTGTCTGGAATTACCTGGATCTGCACACGAAATGGAGAGCTAAAGGAATCAATTCCATATAAAATGCTAAGTTCTCAATCAAAAGTCAAAAAGTCAACTCAAAAGGTCGGCTCCCCGGTCCCACGTCTCAGAATCCAATAAAAAAGTCACAAAGTCCGAACACCCATTTAACCATGAGTCCAACCATACCAAATTTACCAAATCGACACCCAAATTCCCAATTTAAACTCTCCAAATATCTAGCCTCCAACTCCCAAAATTACACCTCAAAACCACAAAATCTAGGTGGGAAATTCAATAGGGAAACATAATTATTGAATATATTTAACCGCAAGTGACTTACCTCAAGAAACCCCTTGAAAATTCTCTCAAAAAATGCGTAAGACCGAGCTTGAAATGTCCAAAATGAAGAAAATCTCAGAAACCCTCGACTTTAAACACTGCACAGGCTTTCCGCACATGCGGCTTCGCAGGTGCGAACAAAACATCCGCTCCTGCGACTGGCTTCGCTCCCGCTAACCAACATATCGCACCTGTGGACTTTCTTCTACAAGCACACTGCCACTTCTATGGAGCCAATTTCCTTTCCCTTTTCCGCTTCTGCGCCCATCACTTCGCACCTTCGACCTCGTTGGTGAGGAAAATCCTTCACACCTGCAACCACAACCTTCCTCAGTCGTGGCCGCATCTGTGCATCACAGCTCATACCTGCGAGCTCGCACCTGCAACCAAAGCTCCGCAGGTGTGATTGCACCAGAAGGTTCCAGCTACAACACCCCTTTAAACTCCAAACTTGATCCGCTAATTGTCTGAACTTCACCCGAGGCCCACGGGACCTCAACCAAGAGTACCAACAAGTCTCAAAACCTCATATGAACTTAGTCGAGCTTCCAAATCACATCAAATAATGCTAAAAGCATGAATCGCACATCGATTCAATCCTAATAAACTTTTGAACTTCTTACTTCTACATTTGATGCCGAAACCTATCAAATCACGTATGCTTGACCCCAAAATTTGCACACAAGTCACAAATGACACAATGGACCTACTCAAACTCGTGGAACTCCAATCCGAGCCCGGTAACCACAAAGTCCATTCTCGGTCAAACTTCTAAATTTTCAACTTTCGCCAATTCAAGCCTTATTCCATTACAGACCTCCAAATAATTCTGGACATGATCCTAAGTCCAAAATAACCCAACGTAGTTAACGGAACCATTGAAACTCTATTCCGGAGTCGTTTAAACACAAGTCAACATCCGATCAACCTTTTCAACTTAAGGTTCCAACCTTGAGACTAAGTGTCTCAACTCATTCCGAAACCTTTCCGGACCGGAACCAACTACACCGGCAAGTCACATAACAACTGTAAAGTATAAAATGAGAAGTAAATTGGGGAATAAGGCTACAACTCTCAAAATGATCGGCCGAGTCGTTACATCCTCCCCTCTTAAACAAACGTTCATCCTCGAACGGGTCTAGAAACGCACCTGGAGTCTCAAATAAGCATGGATATATGCTCCACATCTCCCACTCGGTCTCCCAAGTAGCCTCCTTAATTTTCTGACCTATCCACTGCACCTTCACTGAAGCTATATCCTTTGACCTCAACTTTCGAATATACAGACCCAATATGGCTACCGGCCCACATCATAAGTCCAATCACCATCCAACCGAACCGTGCTGAAATCTAAAACATGAGACGGATCGCCGACATACTTCAGGAGCATAGAAACATGAAATAATGGATGCATACTCGACATACTAGGTGGCAAAAAAAGCTTATAAGCCACCTCTCTAATCCTATAAATCACCTCAAACGACCCAATATATCGAGGGCTCAACTTGCCTTTCTTCCTGAACCTCATAACACATTCATGAGTGAAACCTTGAAAAGTACCTTCTCCCTAACCATTTAAGCAACATCAGGAACCTTCCTATCGGCATAACTCTTCTATCTAGACTGCGATGTGCGAAGCCGATCCTGAATCAGTTTAACCTTGCCCAAAGCATCCTGAACCAAGTCAGTACCCAATAGCCTAGCCTCACCCAGCTCAAACCAACTCACCAGAGATCGACATTATCTCCTATACAAAGCCTCATATAGAGCCATCTAAATGTTCGACTGGTAGTTGTTGTTGTAGGTAAACTCTGTGAGCAGAAGGAACTGATCCCAAGAACCCCCGAAATCTATGACATAAGCGCGTAGCATATCCTCCAATATCTGAATAGTGCGCTCATACTGTCCGTCCGTCTGTGGATGAAATGCTGTACTCAACTCAACTTGCTTGAACAAATCTTGCTTCACGGCTCTCCAAAATTGCGATGTAAGTTGTGTGCCCCAATCTGAAATGATGGACATGGGTACACTGTGAAGACGAAGAATCTTGCCGATGTAAATCTTAGCCAACCGCTCTGAAGAATAAGTAGTCCTAACTGGAATGAAGTGAGCGGACTCGGTCAGGAGATCCACAATCACCCAAATAGCATCGAACTTCCTCGAAGTTCGTAAGAGTCTAACTACAAAATCCATGGTGATATGCTCCCATTTCCACTCCAGAATATCAATCCTCTGAAGCAATCCACCGATCTCTAATGCTCATACTTCACCTGCTGACAGTTTAGACACCGAGCTACAAACCCTACTATGTCATTCTTCATTCTCCTCCACTAATAATATTTCTGCAAGTCCTGGTATATCTTTGTGACACCCGAATGAATGGAATAACGCGAACTGTGGGCCTCCTAAAGAATCAACTCACGCAGCCTATCTACATTAGGCACACAAATCCGACTATGCATCTCAACACCCCATCTTCCCTAATAGTAACATCTCTGGTATCACCATGCTGAACCGCGTCCTTAAGGACAAGCAAATGGGGGTCATCATACTGGCGCTCTCTGATGCGATCATATAAGGAAGACCGAGAAACCACATAAGCTAGAACCCGACTGGACCCGAAATATTTAATCTCACGAACTGGTTGGCCAAGGCCTGGACATCAACTGCAAGCGGTCTCTCACCAGCAGGAATGAAGGCAACGCTACCCATACTCACTGCCTATCTACTCAAAGCACCGGCCACCATATTGGCCTTACCCGAGTGATACAGAATAGTAATATAATAGTTTTTAGTAGCTCCAACCATCGTCGCTGCCTCGAATTTAGATCTTTTTGTTTGAACAAGTGCTGGAGACTCCAATGATCTGTAAATACCTCACAAGACACACCATAAAGATAGTTCCTCCAAATCTTCAATGCATGAATAATGGCAGCCAACTCCAAATCATGAACAAGGTAGTTTTTCTCATAAGGCTTCAGTTGATGCGAAACATAAGCAGCTACTCTACCTCCCTGCATCAAGACACACCTAATACCAATCCGAGAAGCGTCACACTACATTGTATAAGAACCAGAAGTTGAAGGTAGAACTAGAACTGGAGTTATGGTCAAGGCAGTCTTGAGCTTCTAAAAGCTCTCTTCACACTCATCCGACCACCTGAAAAGAGCACTCTTCTGGGTCAATTTGGTCAAGGGCGATGCAATAAGCGAGAAACCCTTTACGAAGCAATGACAATAACCAGCCAAGCCGAAGAAGCTCCGAATCTCCGTAGCTGAGGACGGTCTGGGCCAACTTTGAACCGCCTTTATCTTCTTCAGATTAGGGGTGTTCATAAAAATCCGAAAACCCGAACCATACCAAAAACCAAACCAAACCGAGCAAAAAAATGATACTTTTTGGTTTGGTTTGGTTTTGGTTTGGTTTTGGTTTTGAAATTTAAAAACCGATCAAATTTGGTTTGGTTTTGGTTTTAATTAAAAAATAACCGAACCAAACCAAATATAGGAGTAACTATTTTAAATTTATTATTACATCTATATATATGTATACTTTTATACAAAGTTTTAAATTTTTTATAGTAAATATTAATCATTTGCAATTTTAGTACAGTTCTTTACCTTTACATTCTAGTTTAATTATTAGTTTTCTATTGTTAAGTGTAATAATCTATTTCATGTTAAAAATAATATATTTTTAATTGAGTCCTTAAATTATTTATCACTATTTGATTCAATTATCATCAATATATCTTGGTAAATAATAGATTTCTCAAGGGGCAATTATTTGATAGTGTTACATTAAAAATGTGGTCGCCGAAGTGTGTTTGGTAGTGTATGTCTTATATTTAAGAAAAAACCGACAAAAAACCGAAAAAACCGAAAAACCGACATAAACTGAATCAAGAAAAAACCGACTTAATTGGTTTGGTTTGGTTATAATATTTGAAAAACCGACTTAGTTGATTTGGTTTATTAGGGAAAAATAGATCCAAATCGAACCATGAACACCCCTACTTCAGATCCACCTTAATCCCCTCATTGGACACCACCTGGCCCAAGAACGCCACTGAATTAATCCAAAACTCACACTTGGAGAACTTGGCATAAAGATTCTCCTCTCTCAGCCGCTGCAACACAATCCTCAAATATTGGACATGCTCCTCCTGGCTATGAGAGTACACAAGGATATCATCAATGAATACTATGACAAACGAGTCGAGATAAGACTAAAATACATTGTTCATCATATGCATAAATGTTGTGGGGTAGTTGGTCAACCCAAAAGACATCACAAGGAACTCATAATGACCATAACGGGTAATGAATGTCTTTAGAATATCCGAGTCCCAAATCTTCAACTGGTGATACCCAGACCTCAAATTAATCTTAGAGAGCACCCTCTCTCCCTGAAGCTGGTCAAATAGATCATCAATACGCGACAAATGATATTTGTTATTGATTGTAACTTTGTTCAAATGCCTATAATAGATGCACATCCGCATGGTACCATCCTTCGTCTTCACAAACAGAACCGGTGCACCCCAAGGTGACACACTAGGCCGGATAAACCCCTTATCCAGAAGCTCCTGAAGCTGCTCTTTCAATTCTTTCAACTTAGTTGGCGCCATACGGTACAGAGGAATAGAAATAGGTTGAGTGTCCGACACCAAGCAAGTACCAAAGTCAATATCCATGTCAAGTGGCATGCCCGGCAGGTCTACAAGAAACACATCAGGAAAGTCTCGCACCACTGGAACATAATTAATAGTAGGAGTATCATTACCAATATCCCTTATAACGGCCGAATAAGACAGACACCCCTTGCCAACCATTTGTTGGGCCTTCAAATATGAAATCACTTTGCTGGGAACATAATCTAGAGAACCTCTCCACTCGATCCTTGGCAACCCCGGCATCAAAAACGTCACGGTCCTAGCATGACAATCCAAGATAGCATGACATGGAGACAAACAATCCATACCCAAGATCACATTGAAATAAACCATACTAAGCAATAAGAGATCAACTCTAGTCACTACACATGACCGATATACACGGTCCACAACAATAGTATCACCCACTGGCATAGATACATGAACAAATGAAACTAAGGACTCATGAGGCATATCCAAATAAAGAGTAAAATACAACGATACATACGAATAAGTGGAACTAGGGTTAAATAATAAAGAAGCATCTCTGTGGCATAATGAGACAATACATGTGATCACTGCATCAAAAGCAACAACATCTGGCCTAGCAAGAATAGCATAAAATCAGGCATGACCACCACTTAATCGGCCTCCCTCTCTGGGGCGACCTCTAGCTGCCTGGGCCCTACCCCTAGCTGGCTGGGCGGGTGGTGAAGTAACTGGAGCGGAAGTCACAACTTGACTCATCTGCTACATTGGACCTCTCGAGCGACGGGGACACTACTTCCACATATGCCCGAACTCCCCGCACTCAAAGCAACTCCCTGGTAATGGTAGTGGTGGGGACTGAATCGGGCCCAGAGTACCAGAGTAACTGTTAGAAGGATCTGGAATAGATGAACCCTAAACCAATGGATCACGGGATAAACTCTAGGCTAAAAGAGCACTGAGAGATAACTGACCCGGACGGGCACTGTATGAACCATGGCTAGATAGTGTGCCTTGATGAACTGGACGAGCCATCTAAGCAGGCCTATAAGGATGATCCCTATTGTAGTAAGACTGCCCCTCAAAAGGAGCACTACCGAAACCACCGAACCTCGAGGATTTTTGGCCTCCTTCTCCTCACGCTCTTTACTGCGAACCATCTCTGGCTGCCTAATAATATTAACCACCTCGTCAAATGTAGCACCTGATACACTCTCCCGAGTCATAACAAAATGGTACCGGTAGTAGAGTCCATCAATGAACCTCCGAATACTCTCCCTCTAAGTGGGAACCAACCAAACTGCGTGACGAGCCAATTCTAAAAATCTCATCTCATATTGGTTCATAGATATTCCATCTTGTCGTAGTTGCTCAAACTGTCTGTGCAGCTCCTCTCTGCGAGTCTGTGGAACGAACTTCTCCAAGAAGAGAACGGAGAACTCATTCCATGTAAGTGGTGCTGCACTGACTGGCCCGCGCCTCTCATAGGCCTCCCACCATCTGAAAGTAACCCCAGTGAACTGAAAGTAGTGAACGAGACCCCCCATTGGTCTCCAGAATATCCGCCATGCAAAGAATCCATTGGCACCTATCCAAGAAACCCTGGGCATCCTCCGACTCTATCCCACTAAAAGATGGAGGCTAGAGCCTCCCAAACCTCTATAATCTCCTCTGCTCATCATCAGTCATAACGGGACCCACCTTGGCCTGAGCAGCTGTGACCGGCTAAGCTGGTAGTACCCCTGGTTTCTGAAGTCCCTGCATCACCTTCTCTGGAGTACGGGCGGCCGAAGTCTGGGTACCTCCCCCGGCCTGTGAAGTGGTTGGCACGGTCTGAGTAGAAATCGCCTGAGCAAGACTGGTGCACACAGTCAAGATCTGAGCCAAAGCCTCCTAAAGGCCTGGAATCACAATGGGCACAGCTGGTGACTAAGCTGGCCCACTGGCTCACCCATATCTGGTACATGCTCCTGAGTAAGAGCAACTGGTGGATGTGCAGGTGCTGCTCTAGTTGTTGTATGAGTTGCACCTCTGCCCCTACCGCGACCTCTACCTCTTGTGGCCCTGGCTGGTAGTACTGGTGGTTGTCCGCCCTGACAGGTAGCACGTGTCCTCATCATTTGTGAGAGAATAGAATAACATAAGTTTAGTTTCCAGAATCAACAAATCTACATGATAAGAATACAAGAATGTGAAGTTTCCTAAGGGTTCTGCAGCCTCTCGAAATAATTACAGACGCCTCCGTATTGATCTGCAAGACTTTACTAAACCTGCTTATGACTCGTGAGACCTATGCAACATAGGCTTTGATACCAATTTTTCACGAACCAAGATGTGGCATACGGTGATGGCGCCTAACGTGGTACTAAGCAAGCAGATAACTTATTAAATTCCAACACTTTTAGATAAAAGATGAACTAATACAGAATTGAATAATTAAAGCCTTCATAACTGTATAAAAGGTCAAAACTCAACTCAAAAATTCCAAAATCAGGATGTCACTGAGTACATTAGTATCTAAACAACACAAGTCTGAAAAATACTGTCTATGAAAAACAATAACTAAATACATAAAGTTGAAAGATAAGGAAGGGGAGCCAAGGTCTGTGAACGCCGGGCAGGTACCTCGAAATCTCCGAAAGATCAAGCTGCTCATATAATCAGCACCCATCGTGTCCGGAAATACCCGAATCTGCACACGAAATGCAAAGTGTAGTATGAGTACAAACAACTCAACTAGTAACAAAACTAGCTACTAGACTGAAGGTAGTGACGAGCTTCACGGGTACAGTTCCATGGCAAAATTAAGGTACAGGAAAGTAGGAATGCTCCCAGATAGCATCAAGGGCAATGATAGAGTTTTGGAAGCTCCGATAAGGCCATTTACAAGATCTCAAGCTAAAGAATTACAGACTAAGGTTGTTGGACTTCAATGGCAAATAAAGAAACTTTTAATTGTAAAGGAAGAACTCAAGCCCAAATGAGATGAATTGTCCAAGTTTTACAATTATTTAGTGGCCCAAATTGAAGTCCAAGAGGAGGAAGATTGAGTCCCAATATCAGCCCTTGAAGTCCATCAAAAGGGCACCCAGAAGAGCTTAAAATGAACTTAAAAGAGGTCCCAAAGGGGGGGTGTGATCACGCCCAACTATGCCTTATAAAAAGGACAATGCGATCATTGCAAATATAATCCGGTTTACAAGTCCGGAGTCGAATCCCACAGAGAACTAAGGTTTAGCTACAGCTGTTCACTATCACCAAGAAGACAAGCTTGAACAATTCCTAATTTATAGATATTTAGATGCTTGTGTTTAACTAATAAATTAAACTACTAAATTAA
>MU725321.1:63560-125169 GCA_026770625.1 Nicotiana glauca
TGCATGAGACTCCCATCCCTCCCCTTAGTTTAAAAACAAAATTTCAATGGGAAAAGTTAGGGATTTTACCTGTAGGGAAGGGGGTATGAAGATAAGCTTGAATTTTTCCGGCCCGGATAGTTTTGAAGAACAAGAATTTGGAGAAGTTGATTTTCTCTCTTAAGACCCTCTCTTCCTCTCTCTTAATTTGATCAGTAATGTTGTTAAAATGAAGGGGTTGGGGTATTTTATTAAAAATGGGTCGGGTCTTAAAATTTGAAAAAAAATAGGAGCCCGGCAAGATCTGCGGTCGCATTCTGCGATCGCAGAATCAAAATGCGGCTCGCAGATTGGACCGCAAAAATGACCCCAAAAACCGTGAGGGTCTGCCTGGGTCTGCGAAAGGAATGCGGTCCGCATTCCTGTTATTGGGTCGCATTTTGTACCGCAGAATTGACCTCCACAAATCCTTGAGGAATTTATGCGACGATTATGCGATCCGCAAATTGATTATGCGATCGCATAGTGGACCGCATTTTCAACTTCAATTTTGACAATTCTTCTGCTTCACTCTGCGGCAGGAATGCGGTCCGCATAGCTGATCTGCGACCGCATTCTGGACCGCATAAATGACAATTTTCTAGAAACTTGATTCTTTTGATTTTTAAAGCTTAAATCACTACCAAGGGTCCGAACCGTGGCAAGCAAGCTCGCCGCGAAGAATTCTACACATTCCTAACACATATGCGGAGTCGACACCACGAGTTACTAAGTTTTGAGCCTAAATTTTTTTACGGGGCCTTACACGGACTCCGCTCAAGGTAGTGGTGGTATTGAGAACAGTGATGAACGTATGAAAGAAATGCCACAAACTAAGTTATGGAGATAATGTGAAAGATTATATGATATGTATATTTGACTTACTCATGAAATTGTTTGCACTTACCTTATAGTTCTTTCTAGTAAAATAGTGTTTAGTTATACATACTAGTACTATTCCATGGTATTAACGCCCCTTTTGTTGGGGGCGCTACATTTTAAGTGAATGTAGGTGGCTCCATAGCGGATAGTGTCGATCGTGCATAGCGGAGCATCCTTCTTCTCAAAGATCGTGGTGAGCCCCTTCTTCCTTCAAGGGGTCGTATTGTATATTTTTGTTGTTATTGTGGACTTCCATTTTGAGGTATAGCCGGGGCCTTGTTGCCGGCATTGTCGTACTCATCTTTTGTGTCCTTAGAGGCTTTGTAGACATATGTGTGGGTCACGTATGGGTGTTGTAGGAGCTCATAAACTATGTTGTAATTATAAAACTCATGCTTTATATAAATTGTAATCTTATGGGAATTCCGGAAGCTAACTTAAACTACGGATTTAGCTTGTAATATGGAATGAACTATCATTGTTGAATATACTACCTTTCCTTGCCTAAATAAAAAGAGAAACATGGTTAGCTTATTAATGAAGAGTGGGGTAGGAGGTGTGTGTTAAGGCTTGCTTGTTTGGGTTCACCCGATTGAGCGTCGGTCGCGCCCCCCGAGGTTGGGGCGTGATACTTTACTTGTTCATAGTTCAAGGTAGTAAGATAACTTCTTTATTGTGATATCATTGATTCCTTTGTGGTATTCTTAGAAGGCGATTAATATTAGTTATTAATTGTCGTCTCAAGTTACTCTTAAAGCGGTCAAGATCCAAATCTATTATTTTTTATTTGTTCTTAAGTAAAGGCATTTGATTTCTTCAATAAATCAAAACGATGTTGCTTGGATCTTGTCAAGGCTATAGAACTTGCGTTCTTGGAAGTTCTTTGAATTCTTTCCCTGAATTTTCCCATATCCTTTATTTTTTGCACTTTAATTCTAGTCGTTGTTGATATCCAATTTTTTCCCCAATATTTCAAAACTATGCATGGACATCAATTAGTATTTTTTATACAATTTTTACATTTTTAAAAATATTTTAACTAATTTCACCCAGCATTTATTTTATAAAACAATCATTAAATAGCATCACAAAATAGTTTTAATAATTTTTGTGGCTTCATTTTATCACTTGCATCCGTATTACATTTCAATTATTGTACAAATAGCCACATCTGTATTTTTAAGATACAATTGCAATTACTTTGCAATTATAGCCTATGCAAGCATTATTATATTATTTTACTGGAAATAGCCTTTTCTATTTTTTAAATATTAATGTAATTACTTTAAAACATTTCCATGCATTAAAAAACATTTTAAATAATTTTATTAACTAATTTTAGAATTGTTTTAGCAATTAATTTTGTAATTAACAAATAACCCCTTTTCATTTAAAACTTAACCTATCAACTAGCCCAATTTAACCCTTTTGAACCAGCCCAGAAACCCCAGGCTCAATACCCATCTACCCCAACCCAATACCGGCCAAATTCTGGCCATTAATCGTTTTGATCAACGGTCCAGGTTTCCCCATTCCTAAATTAATCTGACCCCTTCCCCAAACCCCTCTAACCTAAATCATTTTACACCTTACACCGCTGTCACCTAATCCTCTCTGCTCTCAAATGCTCTCAACCTAAACCCTAAATCTTCGAACACCGTCACTCATCTATGGCCATCTCTGATGACATTTCACCACCTCTCAGGCCTCCAATGGCCTCCCTCGCATCATTCTTGCCATCTCTAAGGCCCTCAAGGGACCATGGCTAGTTGACTTACAACTATGATTCCTCTCTCGCTTGTTTCAGGCCATTCCGGTGTGATTCCGAGTGAGATCGTCATATACTAGCTACGATCTATGGTATTCAAAGCATGTTTCTTCATCTCTGTATGGTTCTCTTCGAAACCCTAATTTCTTTTCTAAACATCTTAGATCTATACAGATATAAGATGATTTGGGGTTGTTCCAGGTGAGTTTTACAACAGCCTTAAGATTCTTTACATGACTCATATGATTTTCAAGTGATTTTCATCTTTTCCTAAAACTACGGTTTTCGGAACTTCTTTTTAAAAATTGTTTAATAATTTTCTATGTTTAATCTTCTGCTTCTCATATATTTTGACTGATTTTATGAGCCTGCTACAACCTTAGCCTATTTGTACTGAAAACCCTAACTTTTGGGGTTCTTCGTTTGGTTTCTGGATATTGGTACATTTGATTGTGTTCATGCTTTGGGTTCTTGTGATTTCTCGTGATTTTCTTGTCCTAATATGCTTCTACTGAATTTCTTAGTTCAACGCTTTCATTGATTCTATATGCTTGATCTTTCTCATTGAATCAGTGTCGTTTAACTATGTGTTTTGTTAAAGCTATGTGAAATTCTGACTAATCATGTTCTACTTTATTTTATATGCTAAGCATGCTGCCTCTTTTATGACTTTCTGAAACCTTGATTACTCTGAATCCCTTATGTTTAATTTTAACACCTTCCATTTAACTCTTGATTCTTACCTCTCTATTCGAATTGACTAGATCGCTTGCCTTAATTAATTTTTCCCTTCCTATTCTATACCTAAACTTTACTTGATTCCTTTCCTTAAACACTTAGCATGTTTTACGTTAATTTAAATGTCCCTTTATTAAGGGAAAGACTTTGCTGATTTACATGTGACTTCCCTGATTTACTACTTAATTTATCTCTTACCTTATGTGTCAAGCTTTTGATTACTATATACCCCCCCCCCCCCCAACCCATTTTAAGATCAAAACAACAAATATTAGTTCAAATTACTACTCCTTACACTCTAAAAGTTCTCTTTCTCTTCTGCTACTTGTGATACTCACTGATTTAGCCGGCCGAAAGCCAAGGCTAGATATTGCTACTTTATTGGCTTTATATTATGCACCCTTTTCTTCAATTGGTATGTCTCTATGTTAAGTTTTGAAATCCAAACCCTATATGTTTCATTCTTGTGCTAGTTCATCAGTTATGAATTCAACTTGCATTGCTGCTTACTTCTTTGCTCAGCATGTCTAGACTCTGTCCTATTCAATATGTGCTTTATATTCTGCACTCTTTCCTGCTTACTTTTTACATAGCATGTTTAATCTTGTTCGAGACATGTCTTGCTTCATGTATCACAACTATTATCTATGTCCTAACTACTAATATCCTAAGTGTTACATGCAGTTTGTGGCTATATGTTTCCTCCATACCCTATCCATGCCCCATAATGTGACTCTTATGTGCCACAATCCCTTTATCCCCATGTGAGATTTGTTTGTTAAGTATTCTTTTCTGAATCTGGATGTCTCTTATGACCAATTGATTGTCTATTGTTCTGGTTTTCTTCTCAAATTGTGTTTTACCACCCAGTTGTTTCCTGTTTCTGAAAACTTTTTTACTTCTAAAGTCATCTCTGTACTATTTTCAAAACAAAACTATGTCAAGCACTCTAACTTTACTCTTAGGATATTAGGTTCTGCGCGTTTAACATATGTACTGCCTTGAGACCCTTGAGATCTCTCTGAACTCTGAAATTTCAGAGTTGGCCTTTCTACATTGCACCTAAATCCGTTATTATTTGGGAAAAGATCTAGGTGTGAGCACTGCCCCGGATCCTTGAGGTCCTTAGGGAACTCTAACACACCTAGACATGATACCGTCTATGGAACATTGGCAGTTGAGGCTATTGGAGGCTTGAAACTCATTTGGGCCTACTGCAGGCTCCCTATAGATTAATTCCTGTTCATTTATGTATTTTAATTCATTTGGTTTGTAATAATTTATCGTAAACAACATTGGGGTGACTAGTGAAAAGGGGTGGAAAGCTACATACATGTTGGGTAAATTGGATAGATACCATGCCTATAGAATTATGTTAATTTGAATGTGTTTGCTATGTTTGATTTACAATATTAGAAACCATTCCTGTATGATCTACATGGCCTTATAATTAGATATCATGCCTATAGGGTGTAAAGCAATTGAAATTCATGTTTTGTTACAGCATGTATTCAAACTCGCTTCCTTAGAAATCATGCTTATAAGGATCTAAGTCAGCTCTTAATAATTAGATGTCATGCCTATAGGAGTTAAAATCAGTTCTAATAGAAATCATGCCTATAGGACTTAAAATCAACTTAGTCGAAATAAATTAGTTTAATTCATATTTGTTCATTCTGAACTTGCTCAATTAATCTATCGCCCTTTTAATAAGTTTTTCAAACACTGGCTTAATTAAATTAAGCTTTTTAAAAGACTGTTCATTATTTTACTAATCAATATAGATATCATGCCCATAGGACATCACTGTTATGCATTTAGGCAAGCTTATAGGGCGATTAAACTCTGTAACTATGAAACTGGGCCTTGTTATTTAAAACTGCTTGTATTCACAAGTTTAAAATCAGTAGGCAAGCCAATAGGTCTTTGACGCTTGGCCTAATTCATGCTGTATAATTCCTGCTCACTTAGATGTCACGTTCTAATTTTATCAAGTGCCTGAAACAATTGTCTACGACGTGCATTTATTTGTTCTGCTTGTGGAGGTAAAATGTGAGCCATTACTTGTTCCCTATCTATGTGCAGTCCTATTTGTTTTGGTTGACGCTTAGACTTTTCTCCTCTAAGTAACTTAGGATGGTGTAGAACTGACCCAAAAATAGAGGTCCTAAATATCTCCAGGGCCACGAGGAAGGGATGGGTAGTGCACGCATAGGACATTCTCAAAGTTGCTAGAACGCTTTAGGCTATGACCAGGGGGATTAGGTAGTAAGGATATGATGACTACGCGCTAATGTCACATGTAGCCCCTCATTGAGGAGTGATTACCGGGCATTGTGTGGGGTGTTCCTGTAGGCTAACCAACCTAGGACCCCTCTTTCCCAATTCCCGATGTTTAAACTTTACTTTTTCTCTATATATGCAACTTGTTCAAATCTCTTCTTTTTTTGCCTCCTTATTTGAGTCATACAAATGCCTAAAACATGCCTTTATTTGCAAGTATGTATCTAAACTATTTATTTGTTTAAAAGACTAATTCATAAGTAAAAGTTCAGTCGGGACCCACCGTTGTGGACCGAGAGGGGTGCCTAACACCTTCCCCTCAAGGTTATTTCAAACCCTTACCTTAAACCTCAGGTAGTGCAAACTAGTCTAAGAGTTAATCGCTTTAAGTGCCCTAACGCACCATAATCCATTAGGTGGCGACTCTTCAAAACCCAAATTCCCAAAAAGGAAACGAGTCATTACCCTCATGAAATGTCGGAACCCAGACTTCTCCCCGCGAGGAGGGAAAAAAGGGGCGCGACAGCATGGCGACTCTGTTGGGGATATTATTAGGCTCTTACCATAACGAACTTATCTTTCGTGAATTTGTCCAAGCATGCTCTGTCCACGTACCCTTTCCCTTTATTTGAATTTAACTATTTATTCTTAAGCATTTATGACTTCTTTATTTCCCTGAACTGACTTGTCTCTTTGTTTTCTTTCTGTAACTGTCTTTCAATTATTTAAATACTGCATTTATTATTTTCTTACGTCCAAATACTTGAAAACATGCTATTTATTGTTGCATATACTCCACATCATATTCCACTCGTGCGTATCAAAATCCTATAGCAACGCTTGACGAGTGGTTGCGCTCTTCCTATTTATTATCCTTAAATTCAAAAAAGCTTATTTGCGGTAAAACTAATCGATCAGCGTTGCAGTCGACGGTTCCGTGCCTTTCCCACTCAAGTTGTCCGCTTGAGGGTACCAATCTAGACCCCCATAGTAACCTTACTCTGATCGTAATTGCGCATGCATCATGGTCAAACCTAGCCGGATTAATATGTTTTCCACATAATAATCCTTTAAGACAAGCCTTATCCAAAAGTCCATCGGTATTTCCATAATCCCAACAGACACAACCACGTTCTGTGCATTAATTTGGAGAACTAAATGCCAATATGTTAATAATGAATGTATAAATAGTCGAGTCTGGTGGGGGATAAGGGACTAACCCTTTTGTTTTGCAGAAATGAGGCACGAGTTCCCCAAATTCGGTATGGTTAGCAACATCCCACCATTGCTTCTAGATTGGTGGGAGGACCTTTCCTCAAGTGACAAGAAACATGTAAGAAAGTACTTGGGCAATCTACCGTCTCTGCTAGACATTGAGCCAAACAAGAGGTTGATCGAGGCTGCCACTTTATTCTGGGATAGTGAAAGGGCTGTGTTTCATTTTGGCGGCATAGAAATAACACCGCTTCTAGAGGAAATTGGAGGGCTTGCGGGATTTACTTGGGATAGCCCCGGGTTATTGGTGCTGGAAAACCGTACTGGTAAAGGGTTCTTAAAGATGATGGGGTTGAAGAAAAATGCTGACTTGAGATGCCTGAAGGAATCTTACATACCCTTCGAGTATCTGTATGAGAGGTACGGCCATAGCAAGTCCTTCCATACTTACCATGACGAGATCTCTCTCACTTCTCTGGGCCATTGTATGCTTCCTGGGCTTGATAGTTTCCTAATGAAAAAGGAAAGAATCCACACTAGATTGGTCATGGTCGCCAAGACTTTGATGGAGGGGGATCAATGGACAAACATACACCATAGTCCTCATGATCATAGCCGACATCTACAGGGCTCTGGAGCGCTGTCAAAGAGGGGTCCAACATTTCGAGAGTTGTAACTTGTTGTTGCAGTTGTGGTTGCTAGAACATTTGCAAAAGGGCCAATATCGCCAAGAATTTCTGCGAAGGTCTTGGATTGACCATATTGCCTTCCATGACCCTAAGCGAATGACCTACATTCCGGACAGGTTTGCTCAGCCGGAGAGTGCCAAAGAGTGGGTGGAATTTTTCGACAATCTGACTGAGAAGCAGGTGCAATAGATGTTTGAATGGTTCCTGACAGACGAATTCATCATCAGGTCCAGAGACGCACCACACTTGGTGATGATTGGGTTGAGAGGGATATACCCTTATGTCCTTATCCGAGTTATGAGACAAGCAGGCAGGAAACAGGTTGTGCTGAGGGTTGCCAAGATGAGTCATTTCAGAGTAGACTTTCAAGACGACAACGTCCCTTACAAGTGCCAAGCCCAGCATATGTGGCACTGAAAAATCATTGTGGAAAAGAACACCATTGAGCCCGACAGGTATTATGCAGGGTGCTAACCTCTCTACCCGGCCTAGTTAGAAGAGAATCTAAAAGGAATGGTGATGACAAGAGCGGGGCGAGGTAACAGAATCATACACGAAGAAGCTGAAGCTCAAGTTAAGTACAACAGGTTGCGCAAGGGGGTCCACGACTCTAAGAATGAGCACCGGGAAATACATGAGAGGAATGTGAGATTGATTGAGGAATGGAAAGAAATGGTGATCACCTCCAACAGGAAGCTGGAATATCTGGAGAAAGGAATAGTGGAACTGGATGGTAAGGTCATAAAGAGGATTGAGGATTGAGGATTGCCAGAACGCTGAAGGAACTGAAGGAGGACACCTGGCTAGAGCATACCTGCTGCTAGGACTGCGCGAGCTGGGAGACCTGTACGATGGAGTCAGGAAGATCGAATCTGGGGAAGGTCCTTCTACGACCAAATAGGCTAGATTTACTTGCTTTCCTAAAATGTAATAAGGCCAAGTGCTAGTAGTGACTTATCTTTTCTATTATCTTAGTGTCGTTTTGGGATTCGTATATTTTTCATATTATGAAATGAGGCATATGTTGGCATCTAAAGTTCTCCAAATCGATTTGTCGCTAGGCCTACCTCGGGCATAACGAGGCTCCCAAATTAGGACGTAAATTTACATACCAGCAATGTGTTTAAATACTGCAACATTTCAAAACCCTTACTAACTTGTTACCTTTGTTTTTCCTTTATTTTGATTATTCCCATTTTCTAAGGTTGGTTCACTCATTCTAGCATCGTTAGCGTATCATACCAGATCTAGAGGCCCTCTACCTCTTCCTCCTCTAACCAATACAAAGGGAAAAGGAAAAACAAAAATGGACTACTTAAGTGGTATTCGAAAGGAAAATGTTGAGAACGCAGAAACTTTAGACGGTCGGAGTACTCTGGCACCAAATGATCTAGTCTTGAGATTGGAACAAAAGATAGTGGAGCTACAAGGAGAGATAGATCAGGTTCGCAACTTGGCAAACTTATCACTCACCCTGAATGTCCTTGATATCAATCAGCAAAACACAAAGAATCCAGTACCTCCCCAAAACACACCAAGACAACATACACAAAACCTTCCTGCACCACAGTAATACACAACCCCACCTCAAAATCTCAATATCTTACCAACACCAACTCCACCGCAACACCACCACTAATCAATCCAGTACCCACCAACCACCACTTACCACACTTCCCAAAATACACCAAACCTATCCCCGACCCTCAAAACTCAACTAACGACCATCACTACACCCAAGTCCCTGACACTCATCAGAACAACCCCATATATGTGGAGACCATACCTCACTCTACTCAGCCAACTTCTTATGCACCGGAATCCTCAGAGAAGGACCAGCTCATTAGAAACATGACTGAAGAACTCAAGAAATTGATGAACCGAGTTCAGGGTGCTGAAGGCGGCAAAGGAATAGAAGGGTTGAACTATGAAGACTTATGCATACAATCGGATATGGAACTGCCAGAGGGGTACAAACCTCCTAAGTTTGAGATGTTTGACGGTACAGGTGAACCCAGGGTTCATCTGAGGACCTATTATGACAAGCTTGTTGGAGTCGAAAAAGATGAAAAGATCCGGATGAAACTCTTCATGAAGAGTCTTACTGGTAATGCATTGTCCTGGTACATCAGCCAGGATCCTAAAAAATGGTCCAATTAGGTAAGTATGGCATCGGATTTCATGGACCGATTCAGGTTCAATACAGAAAACGCACCAGATGTTTTCTAAATCCAGAATCTCAAGAAGAAACCCACTGAGACTTTTTGCTAGTATGCTACCCGCTGGAGGTCAGAAGCGGCCAAGATCAGGACATCTTTGGATGAAGAACAGATGAACAAGTTCTTCGTCAGAGCACATAACCCGCAATATTACGAAACGTTGATGGTTATTGAGAACCACAAATTCTCTGACACCATCAAACTTGGGGAAAGAATTGAGGAAGGCATCAAAAGCAGAATGGTAATGAATTTTGAGGCATTGCAGGCCACGAATAAAGCATTGCAGTCAGGCAGCATATCAAAGAAGAAAGACGTTGGGGCAGTAATGGTGGCTTAGGGCCCGAAATCTCCACTTACCTATTGAACACCTCCACCCACATATCAAACACTTCCATCCATATACAAAGCACCACCACCCACGTATCAACCATCATCTCCCAGATATATCCAACCAGCCACTGTCTATCATACCTATAACTCCCAACCATCTCATTTCCAGTCACCTCCAACTCGCCAAAATTATCCAAGACCAAGACCCAATTTCGACCGCAAGCCACTCAGATAATACACCGACATCGCTGAACCCACTGACGAGCTATATAAAAGATTGAAAGCCGCAGGTTACACCATACCTGTTCTCATTGTGGCACTAGAGAATCCATCCCAATGGGTCAATCCTAATAAAACTTGTACATACCATTCCGGTATGAAGGGGCACACCACTGACGAGTGCCGAGAATTGAAAGACAAGATCCAAACGCTGATTGACAACAAAGTCATACAGGCAAAGGAGGTCGCACCCAATGTTCGCAGCAACCCTCTCCCTGATCATAGAGGTGGTGGAATATATGTGATAGAGACGAACGAAGAATAGGACCCTGAGGGGTCGATTGGTCTTATTCGGGAAAGTGATGACTTCAAACCCTCAGTCACACTTACCCCTATTGTGGTACAGACTCAGTCACCAATCAAGGTTGAGGAAGCCGCATCAGTTCCATTTGAGGTAGAGGTGGCTCCACCCGCGGCCACCCCTGTTCCATTTGAAGTAGAAGTGGTCGCACCGTTCACAGTGACAGTATCAACCAGACCTCCTTTCCACTCAAAAGAGATACCTTGGGATTATATTGCCGAAGCTATATGCAATGGAAATGCAAAGATGGAGGAATCCGATGCCACACAAGGAATGACCAGGACTGGGAGAATCTATACCCCTGAGCACCTGGGAGGACCAAGTAAGGATGCCACTGCCAAGCAGCCTGTCATTGAAACAGGGCTAGACAACCTTTGGAGAAAAGTACAAGCAAAGGAGTATTCCGTCATTGATCATTTGAACAAAACCCCAACTCAGATATCCATCCTGTCACTGTTGCAAAATTCAAAGGCGCACAAGAATGCTTTAATGAAAGTATTGAGCGAAGCTTATGTGCCCAATAACATCACAAGCGGAGAAATGGCTAACATGATGGGACAGGAGTTGGAAAGTCACTTTCCACGAGGATGAGTTGCCACCTGAGGGTCTGAACCATAACAGGGCGCTGCACATTACAGCGCGATGCGAAAACTACTTCATTGCCAGGGTCTTGGTTGACGGAGGTTCAAGCCTCAAATATTTGTCCGCTGGACACTCTGAAAAGACTGGACAAAGGTTTTCATGAAATACAGACAGAAAGCATAAATGTAAAAGCTTTCGATGGGTCTCGAAGAGCCACGATCGGGGAAATCAACCTGTGTTTGCAGATGGGGCCAACTTGGCTCGACGTCGAGTTTTATGTGTTCGATCCATGCCGGGGGCTGTGGCATCCACACTCCATCAAGCCATAAAGTTCGAATAGAATCATCAGGAGGTGATCATTCATGGAGATGGGAGTAACTCCATTTACATCAGTCAAACCATCCCAGTTATTGGAAATAGGAGAAGGCTAGGAGGGGAAACCTATCATTACATTGAACGTGTCAACGCCGTCAAGAAGGATAAATGGTAGAGAAGTAAAATAGATAGCATACTAGCATGGTCTGGGTATGAACCCGGCAAAGGGCTTGGGAAGAATCTCCAAGGTATCACTAAGCCAATACAGTTGAAGGGTCATGGTGCTACCTTTGGACTCGGATATCAATACACATGGCAAGAGTATAATGATTGGTCACCTCCATGGCTCTGACCATATTACCCTCTTGAACAACCAGTGCCACGTCTAGATCAAGCCTTTCACCAAGCTGATACAATATGGGAAACTGCAGAAAAGGAAACATTAGCTGGGTTGAAGAATCTGTTCTCGGAAGACAAAGACATGAACTATAGTGCAATAATTGAGGAGGAGGAAAAAGGCCTCACTATTCAGGCTGTGGAGAAAGGAGCTGTTCTCAGGAACTGGACCGCCATGCCATCCCGGGCCCGAGTCCCTGGCTAGCTTTGCGGATTTTATTTCTATAGCTATTCTAGGCATTTAAAATTTTCAGTAACTTTGCTTTTAAAGACTTGTTTTGTTTCAAAATAAATGCTCAATTCATCAAGCCATATTAGCATGGATGTTGTTTAATTTCAATCAAATGCATTTACTCTTTATTATTCATTACTATTTTCTACACTTTCTTTCTACAACGCTATTATTACTTTTCCTGATGAACTGGTAACTGTGACATGTAATGATGCAACGCAACATGAGGATAGTGATTCAGATAAAGAAGACGAGATACCCGAGGAAGTTGTCAGAGAGGTGGAAAACTTTGAGAATAAGCTAAAGTCCAATCTGGACAAAATCGAAGTAGTAAACCTGGGAGACATCGAGACCGTCAAAAAGACTCGCATCAGCAATCGCTTATCACCAACATAGAAGGAAGAGTACATCCATTTCCTAAAAGAATATGAGGACTTTTTCGCATGGTCATACGATGACATGACAGGTTTGAGCACATCCATAGTGGCTCACAAGTTACCTATTAATCCCATGTGTCCACTGGTAAAGTAGAAACTCAGAAAGTTCAAACCAGACATGAGCCTGAAAATCAAGGAGGAAATTACCAAGCAGATCAAAGCCAAGGTTCTCAGGGTGGTTGAGTATCCAACTTGGTTAGCCAATGTTGTGCCAGTTCCGAAGAAAGATGAGAAAGTCAAAATATGTATTGACTATCAGGATTCAAATAGAGCAAGTCCCAAGGATGATTTTTCACTACCAAACATACACATCCTGATCGATAATTGTGCCAAACATGAACTCTAATCTTTTGTAGATTGCTTCGCGGGTTATCGCCAGATTTGGATGGACGAAGAGGACGCAAAGAAAATAGCCTTTATTACGCCTTGGAGGATATACTGCTACAAGATGATGCCATTTAGTCTAAAGAATGCCGGGGCTAGCTACATAAGAGTCATGACAACCATCTTCCATGATATGATACACAAGGAGATAGAGGTCTATGTGGACGACGTCATCATCAAATCCAAGAGGGCCGCAGACCACATAGCAGACTTGAGAAAGTTTTTCAACAGACTAAGGAGGTACAACTTGAAATTGAACCCCGCCAAATGTGCATTCGGGTTTCCCGCATGAAAGTTATTGGGGTTCATTGTCAGCCGTCGAGGGATCGAGCTAGATCCGTCAAAAGTCAAGGCTATTTAGGAGTTACCGCCACCTAAGAGCAAAAAGGACATGATGAACTTTATAGAGCGTCTCAATTACATCAGTCGCTTCATAGCACAGTCCACAGTCATATGTGAACCCATCTTCAAGGTGCTGAGGAAAGGTGCTGAGACAAGCTGGACCGAGATTGTCAGAAAGCTTTTGACAAAATCAAGGAGTACCTGTCCATACCACTGGTCCCGCCAGAACCGGGACTACTTTGCTGCTATATCTATCTATATTGGATAGAGCCTTCGGGAGTGTTCTGGGATAACATGATGAGACAGAGAGAAGGGAGCAAGCCATATACTACTTGAGTAAGAAGTCCACACCTTACGAAGCACGGTACTCTTTGCTAGAACGTACTTGCTGTGCTTTGACCTGGACAGCCCAGAAGTTGAGGCATTACTTCTGTGCCTACACCACGTACCTCATATCCATGATGGACCTTTGAAGTATATATTTCAGAAACACATGCCGACCGGAAAATTAGCCAAATGGCAGATACTGTTGAGTGAGTTCGACATTGTCTACGCAACTCAAAAGGCGGTCAAAGGACAAGCATTGGCAGATCATCTTGCTAAGAATCCAGTGGGAGGAGAATACGAACCCTTGAAAACGTATTTTCATGATGAAGAGGTGTCATTCGTAGGAGAAGACATTACTGAAGTATATGATGGTTGGAGGATTTTTTCAACGAAGCTGCAAATTTCAAAGGAGTGAGCATTAGAGCAGTTTTGGTATCAGAAACATGTCAACATTATCCGGTATCTGCTAAACTCAGATTTCCCTACACTAACAACATGGCGGAATATGAAGCCTGCATATTATGACTCAACATGGCAGTCGACATGAACATCAGGAGCTGCTAGTGATTGGTGATTCAGATTTGCTTGTGCACCAGGTACAAGGAGAGTGGGCCGCCAAGAATTCGAAGATATTACCATATCTGCACCATGTGCAGGAATTGAGAAAGAAGTTCACCAAGATAGAGTTTCGACGTGTACCTAGAATTCAGAATGAGTTCACCGATGCATTGGCCGCCTTGTCATCTATGATACAACATCCAGACAAGAATTATATTGATCTCATTCTTGTGAGAATCCATAATCAACCAGCGTATTGTGCTCATGTTGAAGAAGAAACAGATGGAAAGCCTTGGTTCCATGACATCAAGGAGTATTTGGCGAAAGGAGAATATTCGGAGCATGCAAACCACACTTAGAAACGCACACTTCGGAGACTATCCAATCACTTCTTCCACAATGGAGGAAATCTGTATAGGAGAACTCCCAATTTTAGGATAGCTAAGATGTTTCGACGCAAAAGAAGCTTCTAAGCTACTTGAGGAGATACATGTTGGGACCTGCGGCCCACACATGAATGGCTTTGTCTTAGCCAATAAGATACTCAGGGCCGGTTACTTTTGGATGACCATTGTCACACCTCCTTTTTTGCCCCCCTAGAGGGGATATAAGGGAGTTTTTCCAATTAAAGTGATATTATTCGAAATAGGATTATTTTATTTATTTCAGAGTAGCCACTTGGGATATTTATTATGGTGTCCCAAGTCATCGGTTTATTTTAAATCCTAAATCGAGAAAATTTTGACTTTATTTAAAAGTCTGCGAAACCAGAAATTTTAAATAAGGAATTCTGTTAACCCGGGAGAAGGGGTTAGGCATTCCCGGGTTCCGTGGTTCTAGCAAGGTCGCTTAAACTGTTAATAATTGGCCTATTATCTGATTTATTACATGTTTTAAATCTATTGTACATTTTTAGCTTTATAACCACCTTTCAATTATTTTAACTGCTTTTAGAATTTATAGAATTATTTATTAAACAAGTTACGATTGTCGTACACTTGCCGTTTTGGGACACGCCGCAAACCACGCTACATGAAATGCACCCGTGATTCGTGACATGTTTGTTTTATTATTGTTCGAAGTTGTTATGATTGAGTCACATGAAATGCACACCCGAATTGGGGATTATGTACCATGACTATGCCACGGGAACCGTACCCATAATCACGATAGTTAATTAATCGTGCCTAAAGCAAGCTACGATGTTCATGATTTTCCTAAATTAATTTAAGATTAATGGAAGGTCGTGAATTATGGAATTATTTGTTGTGGAAAAGGGTGCAAATTAGTTATTGGATTTATTAGTAAGTTCAATTATCTATACTAGGCTAGAAGGATTCAGATGGTCTATTAATTTATATGAAAGGTAGCTTCATGGCCCAAATCCGATTCTAAGAAAACCAGCTCATGGTCCACTAATCTATTCCTTTTAGTCTTAATCTCACGGCCCATTAATTTATTCTGCCTTGGATATCTTCAATTAAAATGTTCAAACGCTACCAAACAGAGATGATTTAGTTTGTGCAAATTCCAAATAGAAACAGAACAAAAATGAAAAATCTAACAAATAAAGAAAGAGCTCAAACATTCAATACATATTCATAGGGAAAGTCTTGCTCATTTCCTTGGGGCAACAGAAAACCATGAGTTTAACAAACTTAAGCACTTCCCCAAAAATTAATCATACCATGAACTAAATAATCAAACTCATATAGAATAATAAAAGAAATTCAATCCACTTTTCACATATTACCCACATCAAAGTCATTTATTCATATGCTTAAGAATTGATTGGAGAATATAGTGGAAAATCAAACCTTAACTGCTGAGAAGAAACTGGATCAAAGCAAAAGAAGACCGACGAACTTGGACCTAGACCACAAACCTTCACCGGCGAAACTTGACCAAGACCTCGAACGGACAACCTGGACCAGAAAATTAAAAAACCAGCCGGATTTGATTTTTTATAACCAAAGTCACTAAAATAACATACAAAATTAGAGGAGGATAGTGGCGAGAAACAAAACACAACTTCATCGGTGTTAATGAAGGTCACCGGAGTACCTCTTTTCCGCAATTAAATTTCCACACAGACCAAGCCTTTAATTTCGAGATGCCTTTCTCCGATTTGTTTAAAGATTGGCTTCGTTCTCCTTTTCTTTGGTGTATGTTACTGTGTATGTTTCTTTTCCAATTGTAAGAATCTAGAAAGTGAAGTCTATTAAAAATATGTTTTATTTATCCTCCGTTTGAGTTTTTTAACAAAAATATTCCTGCTGTTATATTTTTGGGTCAAATTTATCCTTCAACCTTAAATATAACTTACAAGTTTATAATGGACACGTGACAGCATGTCATTGGACCTGATTAAAAAAAATTTAAAGCATTTTTATTAAAAACTAGAAAATAATTATAAAAATAGAAAAAAATATTTTAATAAAATATTTTCGTTTTTTAAAAATCTAAAAAAAATATTTTCAACAAAATATTTTCGTTTTTAAAATTTTTTATTTTATTTTTTTCAGTTTTTATAGCATTTCGTTTTTCAGTTTTCTTAAAAAGAAAGTATTTTTGTTTTTAAAAAAAATAAAATTAAGAAAAAAAAAATTTGAAATGCTAATTTAGATACAATAATAATACGGTTAGGCATTTCAAAATTTTTGCCAAATAATAACCGTATTTTTATTGTTGAAAATAATAACAGTATTATTATTGTTAAATGCCAAATTAGGATGATTTGATTAGAAGCTGTTAATAGAATTAAATTGCAACAGTTAGGCATTTCGAAAGTTTTTGTGAAGAATAACAAAAAAAAAATTGTTGAAAATATTTGGACATGGCACAAAATTTTTTGTGAAGAATAACAAAAATACTTTCTTTTTAAGAAAACTGAAAAAACGAAATAAAACGAAATGCTATAAAAAACTGAACAAAAAATTCAAAAACGAAAATATTTTATTAAAATATTTTTTTCTATTTTTATAATTCTTTTCTAGTTTTTAATAAAAATACTTTAATTTTTTTTAACCAGGTCCAATGACATGTTGCCACGTGTCCATTATAAACTTGTAAGTTATATTTAACGGTTGAAGGGTAAATTTGACCCAAAAGTATAAAAGCAGGGATATTTTTTATAAGAAACTCAAACGGAGGATAAATAAGGCCTATTTTTAATAGTAGAAGGGCAAATCAGACCTTTAACCGTTTTGCTTTTTTAACATGATCATCGATCCCTTTTTTAAAATATGGAGATGGCTGCCGTGAAGTTAGGGGTTATTTGGTAGGATGCATTAGATAAGCTAATGCATGCATTACCTTTGTGTATTAATAATACATTATTTGGTAGATATTTTGAACACATGCATTAATTATACATCCTATTTGGTATTATCATATGCATAATTAATGCATTTAACAATGGTATTAGCAATGGAATGGTTTTTAATGCATGCATTACCTTAGTTAAAGATAAAATTGTCCTTCAAAATTTATGCCTGATTAAAATATACTAGTTAGTAAATTAATGCAAGTTCAAAATAAAATTATATCCCTACTAAATAAATAAATACTTAGCATATTTCTTTTTTTATAAATAAATATTTAATTTTATAGACAAATAAAATAATTTTTTTTAAAACTTTTTCATATAAAAACATTTCTCAACATATGTTTCTTTTAAAAAGTTAGAGTGTGGACTAGTTTTGAGGGCATTTTTGTAAACAAACCATTCTTTTAGAAATTGTACAATGCTTTAATACATCAAACCAAATAATGTATAAGAAATATGTCAGCACAACTAATACCAGCATAACTAATGCAAGCATAACTAATACTAGCATTACTAATACACCCTATTCAACATTATTCTTATGCACACTACCAAAGGACCCCTTAGAGCGTAGGGTCTTGGTATTTTAATTTTGGAGTTAAGTGTTATTTTATAGGGGTAGGTATTAGGCTAGGTCAAATGGGGAATGTGTATGTTCTCAATATTTTGGGGGCTGATTAATTTTGGGGAAGGAAGAATAAATCAAAAAACTTCTTTCTTTATTTTTTCTTTGATTTTAAAATATAATAAGATCATAAATCAATCCTAAATCAATTTAATTTAAAAAATTAAGATTGTTTATTTATTAAAACAACCAATTAACGTAAAACTAAATAAAAATACTACTTTCTAAAGACTAAAAGCTAAATATGTAAAAATAACTATTTTTTTGTGACTTTTTAAATAAAATTAATTCCTACATGCAAATTGGACCTAAGATGACATGAAATTAAAACGTGATATTTTTTATCATTTTATATGATTTTAAAATATTAAAAATGCATGAAATGCACCAAATAAAGAAAAACTTCTAAAATCCCTTAAAAATCATTTTTGATTTATTTTTAGGAGTCATTTTCATGTAGGGCCAAAATTAGGTGCTCACAACCATGAAGACTGATTGTGTCCAGTATGTCCGCAAATGCTACCAATGTCAAGCGCATGCCGATATGATAAAAGTACAGCCAAATGAGCTCAATACAACAAGCTCACCTTGGACGTTCGCCGCCTAGGGAATGGATGTCATTAGTCCGATTGAGCCTACTGCTTCAAACGGATACATGTTTATTCTGGTAGCTATTGATTACTTCACAAAATGGGTAGAGGCTGAATCTTACTGATAATGTCGTCAACCTCAACAGTGATCTGATGAAATCCATGTGCGAAACTTTCGAAATCAAGCATAAGAATTCCACAACCCATAGACCTCATAAGAATGGAGCCGTGGAAGCCGCCAACAAAAATATCAAGAAGATACTAAGGAAGATGATAGAAAACCAAAAACAATGGCACAAGAAGTTACCTTTTGCTCTATTGGGATACCGCACTACAGTTCGCACATCAACCGGAGCAACTCCCTACATGCTGGTTTATGGTACCGAGGCTGTCATCACAGCCGAGGTAGAGATTCCTTCTCTAAAAGTCATACAGGAAGCTGAACTCAGCAATGCAGAATGGGTAAGGAGTCGTTATGAACAATTGGTCCTTGTCGATGAAAAGAGGATGTACGCAATGTGTAACAACCAACTTTATCAGAACAGAATGTCCAGAGCTTTCAATAAAAGGGTCAAACCAAGGCAATTTGCACCAGGTCAGTTAGTGCTGAAGAAGATCTTCCCACATCAAGATGAAGCCAAAGGGAAATTCTCTCCCAACTGGCAAGGTCCTTATATAATTCACAAGGTGCTGACAGGAGGAGCACTCATACTTGCAGAAATAGATGGAGAAATCTAGCCAAAATCGATCAATTCAGACGCAGTCAAGAGATACTATGCTTAAACTATTTACATTTCCTCATCTGATGCAATTGAACTACACTTGATCTGATTCCCATTTAAGAAAGGATAATAGGCACCCTTATGGGTTCGGTCACATTATAATAAAATTTCCATTTCCCCCAAGATCAGAAATTGGAGCAGAATTTTGAGGAGGACCCTCAAAATTTCGGAGCAAGTCCAGCCGACACACCAACATATGTCAGATAGTCAGGAACTAGTTAAGAAACTGGGGAAGAATTTTGAGAAGAATTCTCAAAATTATGAAGGAGGTTCAACAAGACTCGTTACTCGCAACCGGCCGAAGGATCATCTACTAAACTAGGGCAGAATTTTGAGGAGGACCCTCAAAATTCTAAGATAAGAAAGTTGTAGTGTCTCTGAAATGTGTTACAGTCACTAGTTCATCTAAAAAAATACTTGATATGAAATATGTATATAAATAACTCTATTTTTTTATCAACAATTGCATATTTTCGAAAACTCTATTTTCTGTAACAGTCAGATGTTATCCAGGGAAACTCGAAAGGCCTCCGAAATGAAGCAAAGCAAGGCCAGCGGATGGAAGCATAAACCAACCTCCCCCCTCACAAAACTTACAATTTTTCTTTGAACGCAGGTACATTTGACGTAGCAATAGCATCCGCAAATATATATACGTAACAAGATCACTATCAAACAAGCCATCAGACACCGAATATATCTCCAGCTAAGACACATGTTACTCTTATTTGCTACTCGCTCTTTTACATGGGACTAAGCCCTGTCCCGCATACCTGCATGAGGCTAATACTTGCCTCCCTATCTTGCATGAGTCTAATCTTTGCCTCCCCATTTGCATGAGGCTAATCCATGCCTTTCCATCTTCATGAGGCTAATCACTGCCTCCCTAATCGCATGAAGCTAATCCTTGCCTCCCCCGTTTGCATGAGGCTAATCCTTGCCTCCCTACTTGCATAAGATTAATTTTCACGACCTAGATTTCACACTCTCGGGAGTCGTGATGGCGTCTACTCGTAGAAGCTAGGCAAGCCAAATTTAGTTACTTTTCCTTTAATAAACAAATCCTTTTAACAATCCTTCGACAATAATACTTAAACAATGAAAAGTCAACATTAATAAGCGGAAGACTTAAATTTCAATAGCTAAACAAAATACTGAATTCCAACAGAATCTCTACCCAAGAACTAGAGTCACATACTCACAAACATCTAAGAGATACTAAATATAAAGTCTAAAAGAAATATAAGTCTGTTTATCTCGAATATAATGAGATGACAGTCTAATGTAAGGATAGAAGGGAGACGTCGGGCCCGCGGATGTCTGCAAGGCTACCTCGGGTCTCTCTGGGCTGAAATTCTGCTCCCGTACTAAAACTGATGCTGCTGCTTAAAACCTGGACCTGTGCAAAAATGTACAGAGTGTATCATCAGCAAAATCGACCCTATGTTCTAGTAAGTGTCTAGCCTAACCCCGACGAAGTAGTGACGAGGCTAGACTGGACACCACATAAACCTGTGCAGATATATGTACAAGTACAACGGAAGAATAGACAGAACATAACAATTTAAACTAGGGAGGGGAGCATGCTTCAGGGGTAACAGATATAAACAAAATATCAGGAATAATGGTACGTACATCTACAACTTAACTTCTAGCAATAATGAAAAGACAAGGCAACTTTCATATTCAACTCATCTCGTTGCAGGCGTGCAACCTGATCCCATTTCTCAATATCTCGTGGTAGGCGTACCACCCGCTCCCATTTCAATATCACTCGTGGTAGGTGTACTACTCGCTCCCATTTCAATATATCATGTGGTAGGCATACCACTCGCTCCCATTTCAATATATCATTTGTGATAGGCAAACCACTCGCTCCCATTTCAATATATATCATATGTGGTAGGCGTACCACTCGCTCCCATTTAAATATATCATATTTGGTAGGCGAACCACTCGCTCCCATTTCAATATATCATGTGTGGTAGGCGTACCACTCGCTCACATTTCAATATATCATGTGGTCGGCGTACCACCCGCTCCCGATACTTTCAACACAGTACACAATACAATCCCGGCAAGGGAATAATCACAACAAGTCAAACATCCCGACAAGGGAGAGTCAGCTATAACCAATCCTATTCAACTTCTTCTTGGCACAACTAATATCAATATTCAGTCGCAACTTTCATAGGATCAAACAAGAGTACACAATTAGCAAACATTAAAACTCATGGGCATGCTCGACACCGACGCATGGATACTTGTCACCATGCCCATACGTCGTACCCAACACAAAACAAATAGCAATTATGACTCAACTCCTAATTCCTCAAGCTAGGGTTAAACCAAACACTTATCTCAAACTTTCACGTCGAATTCAATCCTCAACAACCGCTTTCCCTTACGAATTCGGCTCCAACTCAAACAAATCTATGCAATAATGACCTCACATTATCAGTATGTGCTAAACAAATCAAACCCAATGTCTAATTATAGCTTTTTCATCCATTTACCCCAAAAGGTCAAAAATGCCTCCGGGCCCACATGGTCATAACCCAAGGATCGAACCAAAACCCGATTACCCATTCCCCCATGAACTCAGATATATATTTTATTTTGGAATCGGACCTCGAATTGAGGTCCAAAACC
The DNA here is from genome assembly GCA_026770625.1 of Nicotiana glauca. Classification (NCBI taxonomy): domain Eukaryota; kingdom Viridiplantae; phylum Streptophyta; class Magnoliopsida; order Solanales; family Solanaceae; genus Nicotiana; species Nicotiana glauca. The sequence continues at coordinate 85,833 of MU725321.1, forward strand.
CCCAATTTTAGAAAACCTAGGTTCTACCTAAAATTCCCAAATTTCCCCATTAAAATCTTTGTTTTGAAGTTAAAATTATGTTTAAAGATGTTAAGGAGTAAAGAAAATGAGTTAGAAATCACTTACCCATCGTTTTGGAGAAGAAGAATCGTTTGGAAAATCGCCTCTTATGTTTTGGATTTTTGAAAAAGTGAAAAATAACTGAAATTCCCGACTTTATATACCCCCAGAACCCTCCAGCGCGGACCGCACAAAAATGGACCGCGGCCGTGGTGAAGAACTGGACAAAATACAACTCTCTGAATCCTCCAGCGCAGACCACACAAAAATGGAACGCAGTCGCACTGGTTGACCTGGATATTGCTAGCTCTCTGAAGTTAGCTACGCGGACCGCGCATGGACGACCGCGGACCGTGCTAAGGCGACTGCGGCCGCGCAGCACACACCGCAGACTGTGCTAGGGCGACCGCGGGCGCGCTGGAGCCTGCAACTCTCCTGAACCTGCAACACCTGGTATGTTTAAGTCTAAGACCTCCCGAGACCTACTCAAAATTCACCCGAGCCCTCGGAGCTCCAAACCGAACATTGACACAACCTCAAAAACATCCGACGAACTCATCTGTGCGATCAAACCGCCAAAACAATATCATAAACATCAAATTAGGCCTCAAGACCCATGATTTCCTTCCAATTTTCATAAAACATCCAGTTTAGATTTTTTAGTCCAAAACACGTCAAACGACGTCCGAATTTAACCAAATTTACATAAGGTGCTTTAACCATATATAAGACTTGTACCGGGTATCGGAACCAAAATACGAGCCCTATACCACAGTCTTTTAATCAAATTTTATTTCCAATTTCCTTAATTATTTTTAGAAAAAAATTCACACAAAAATTTATTTTTTCGGGCTTGGGACCTCGAAATTTGATTCCGGGCATACACCCAAGTCCCATATTTTCCTACGAACCCTCCAGGACAGTCAAATCATGGGTCCGGTTACGTTTGCCCAAAACGTTGACCGAAGTCAAACTTAATCTAGTAAATACCAAGATTTAACATTTTTCTCACAAATTTCATATTTAAACTTTTCGGCTACGCGTCTGGACTATGCACACAAATCGAGGCAACCCCATATGAGGTTTCCAGGGCCTCAGAAGTACAGGGTGAGTAAGGAAACAAGTGACGACCCCTTTGGGTCGTCACATTCTCCACCTAAAAAACAATCGTTCGTCCTCGAACGGACAAAAGAAGGAAGTACCTAAGTCGGGGAAAAGATCAGGAGAACGGCTCCGCATATTAGACTCGGACTCCAAGGTCAATGCCTCAGGAGGCTGACCTCTCCACTGAACACGAACAGAAGGAAAACTCTTGGATCTCAACTGACGAACCTGCCGGTCTAGAATAGCTGCCAACTTTTCCTCATAGGACAAATCCTTGTCCAACTGGACAGTGATGAAATCTAACACGTGGGCTGGATCTCCATGATACCTCTGAAGCATGGATACATGAAAAACTGGATGCACGGCTGATAAGCTAGACGGCAATGCAAGTCTATAAGTCACCTCTCCCACTCGATCAAGAATCTCAAACGAGCCAATGTACCTAGGGATAAGCTTTCCCTTCTTCCCAAATCTCATCACGCCATTCATAGGCGACACTCGGAGCAATACCCACTCACCAACAATGAATGGTACATCCCGAACCTTACGATCTGTATAGCTCTTTTGCCTAGACTGAGCTGAATGAAGCCTATCCTGAATAATCTTGACCTTGTCCAAGGCCTCCTGAACCAAATCCGTACCTATTAACAGAACCTCTCCCGGCTCAAACCATCCGACCGGAGACTGACACCGCCTACCATATAACGCCTCATAAGGAGCCATCTGGATGCTCGACTGGTAGCTGTTATTGTAGGAAAACTCCGCCAAAGGCAAGAACTGATCTCAGAACCTCCTAAATCAATAACACAAGCTTGGAGCATATCCTCCAAAATCTGGATAGTCCGCTCGGACTGACCGTCATTCTAGGGATGAAATGTTGTGCTCAAATCTACCTACGTGCCCAACTCTAGCTAAACTGCTCTCTAGAAGCGTGAGGTAAATTGCGTACCCCGATCCAAAATGATAGACAGGGGCACACCATGAAGGCTAACAATCTCCCGAATATAGATCTCAACAAATCTCTCAGAAAAATAAGAGACTGCCACAGGAATGAAATGTGCTGACTTGGTCAGCCTATCCACAATAACCCATATCACATCAAACTTCTTTCGAGTTAATGGAAGTCCAGTAACAAAATCCATAGTAATCTTATCCCACTTCCACTCGGGAAGCTCAATCCTCTGATGTAAACTACCCGGCCTCTGATGCTCGTACTTAACCTGCTGACAATTCAATCAATGAGCTACATGTGCTACGATATCCTTCTTCGTTCTATGCCACCAATAATGCTACTGCAAGTCCTGATACATCTTCGCGGTGCCCGGGTGAATAGAGTACCTAGATCTATGTGCCTCCTCTAAAATCAACTCTCGAAGCCCATCCATATTTGGCACACAAACTCACCCCTACAATCTCAAAACTCCATCCGCATCTAAGGTAACCTGCTTGGCACCTCCTTGCTGCACCGTGTCTCTAAGGACACATACATGGGAATCATCAAACTGTTAATCATGGATACGCTCCAATAATGAAGAACGAGCGACCGTGCAAGCTAACACACGACTGGGCTCTGATACCAACTTGTCACGACCCGGATTTTCCACCCTCGGGGGTCGTGATGGCGCCTACTAATAGGAGCTAGGCAAGCCAACTTAATTAACTTTTCATTAAACACATGTTCCTTTTTAATAATTAACGGCATTAAAATATAAGCAACATAATTAAAAACATAAGCGGAAGTCTCAAATTTAGATAGCTGAATAAAAACACGGAATTCCAACATGTATCTCTACCCTGGAACTGGAGTCACATACTCACGAACATCTAAGAAGTACTAAATATAAAGTCTGAAAGAAACATAAATATGTTTATCTCGAGTACACTGAGATGACAGTCTAATGTAAGGATAGATGAGATGACAGGCCTGCGGACGCCTGTAAGGCTACCTCGGGTCTCTCTAGACTGAAGGTCTGCTCCCGTACTAAAGCTGCTGGGGCATTGTTCAACCCAAATGACATGACCAAGAACTCATAATGCCCGTACCGAGTGCGGAAAGCTATCTTAGGGACATCGGATGCCGTAATCCTCAACTGGCGGTATCCAGATCGCAAGTCAATCTTGGAGAATACCCTGGCACCCTAAATCTGGTCGAACAAATCATCAATCCTCGGCAGTGAATACTTATTCTTAATTGTTACCTTGTTCAATTGCCGGTAATCTATGCACATCCTCATTGATCCGTCCTTCTTTTTGACAAAGAACACTGGCGCGCCCCAAGGCGAAACACTAGGTCTAATGAAACCCTTCTCCAGCAAATCCTGTAACTGGTCCTTTAACTCCTTTAACTCCGGCGAGGCCATATGATATGGAGGAATAGAAATGGGCTGAGTGCCCGGAGCCAAATAAATACAGAAATCAATGTCCCTGTTGGGTGGCATGCCCGACATTTCTGAAGGGAAAACATCAGGAAACTCCCAAACAATAGGCAAATAATCTATAGGAGGGACCTCAACACTGGAATCATGAACATAGGCCAAATAGGCCAGACACCCCTTCTCGACCATACGTTGAGCCTTTACGTACGAAATGACGCTGCGGGTAGAGTGACCTGGAGTGCCTCTCCACTCTAAATGAGGCATATCCAGCAAAGCTAAGGTCACAGTCTTGGCATGGCAGTCCAAGATAGCGTGATAGGGTGATAGCCAATCTATACCCAGTATGATATCAAAGTCAACCATATCTAAGAGAAACAAGTCTACATGGGTCTTAAGACCCCCCAATCACTACAACACATGAATGATGGACTCGGTCGACCATGATAGATTCACCCACCGGTGTAGACACATATACAAGAACACCCAAAGCATCACTAAGCATGACTAAGCATGGTGCGAAATAAGATGAAACATATGAATACGTAGACCCCAGATCAAGTAGTACCGAAGCATCTCGATCACAAACCAAAACCGTACCTGTGATGACTGCATCTGAAACCTCAGCTTCGGGCCTGGCCTCAAGAGCATAACAATAGGGTTGGGCCCCACTACCCTGAGCTGTATACCTAGGTCGATCTACTGCTAGCTGACCTCTGCCCCTGGCGGTCTGAGCTCCACCTCTATGGTCTCTACCTCCCCCTCTAGCTGGCTGGGGAGCATCCGATGCCTGAATCATAGGACGTGAACCCTACTACTGAGAATTGCTAGAAGCTCGAGGACAATACCTGACAATGTGCCTCATGTCGCCACAAGTGAAACAGGCCCTTGGAGGACGGCCCTGGGAACTCTGAAAAGGCTGTGCACTGATAGATATTGATGGTGCATTGTAGGACTGTTGGTCCGAATACTGCCCATGAAAACCACGATCACCTGGGGTACCCTGAGAAACCTGGAGGGCTGACTGGAAATGCCTAGAAGCCTGACCCTTATCATAAGAATCCCTGCCTCCAGATGAGGCACGACTGAATTGACCTAAGTGACGTGGTGTCTTGTCTGCTTTATAACCACCCCATGTGGCAATACCATCTCGATCCTCTGGGCTACATTGGCCGCCTCCTGAAAAGTGATACCACTCCCTGCCTCCCTAGCCATATGGAGACAAATCGGCTGAATCAAACCATCAATAAATATCCTCACCCTCTCCCTATCAGTGGGGTGTATGACAAGAGAATGGCGAGCTAGATCGATAAACTTGGTCTCATACTGAGTGACCGTCATAGAGCCCTACTGGAGGCACTCAAACTGCCTCCGATAAGCATCCCTCTGAGTAACGGGGAGGAACTTCTCCAGAAACAACTCTGAAAACTGATCCCAAGTCAAAGACGGCGACCCTGCTGGTCTGGCTAAACAAGAATCCCTCCACCAAGTCTCTGCAGATCCAAATAGACAGAATGCAGCAAAATCAACTCCATTGGACTCCACAATGCCCATGTTCCGAAGAACCTCATGGCATCTATATAAGAAATCCTGGGGGTCCTCAGAAGAAGCACCACTGAAAGTAGTAGTGAAGAGCTTGGTGAACCTATCTAGCCTCCTCAAAGCATCTGCGGACATAGCCGCTCCATCGCCAGTATGGGATACTAACTCCGGCGGAACTGCCATAGCTGGCTGAACCACTGGAATCTGACCCTGGGGAGCTACTTGCTCCGGAGTACGTGTAGCAGGAGTCTGAGCTCCTCCTCCAACCTAAGAAGTGGCTGGTGTTACAGGAAGTAATCCTGTTTGGGTAAAACTCTCCATGAGGCCTACCAATCGGACTAGAGCATCCTGAAGAACTAGCGTAGCAATAAACCCCTCTGGGACCTGAGCTGGGCCCACCGGAACTGCTGCGGCTGGGGCCGGAACCTCCTTTTCAAAGTCAACCTCAGGCTTCGCCACTGTTGGTGCTGCTCGGGGCTGAGCTCTGCCCCTACCTCATCCTCTACCCCTAGAGGGAGCTGCCTGGGGCTCAGACTGCAGATCGGAAGATGAGGAAGCGCGTGTTCTCGCCATCTGCGAGAAAACAGAGTAGAAGTTCAATTAGCATTGAGAAACCAAACCGCACGACAAGAAAGAACAAATGAGAGATTTATCCTAACTTGGCATCCTCTGGGGGATAAGTACAAACGTCTTCGTACCGATCCCTCAGACTCTACTAAGCTTGTCCGTGAGTTGTGAGACCTATGTAACCTAGTGATCTAATACCAACTTGTCACGACCTGGATTTTCCACCCTCAGGAGTTGTGATGGCGCCTACTCGTAGAAGCTAGGCAAGCTAAATTTAGTTACTTTTCCTTTAATAAACAAAACCTTTTAACAATCCTTCGACAATAATACTTAAACAATGAAAAGTCAACATTAATAAGCGGAAGTCTTAAATTTAAATAGCTAAACAAAATACTGAATTCCAACATAATCTATACCCCAGAACTGGAGTCACATACTCACGAACATCTAAGAGATACTAAATACAAAGTTTGAAAGAAATATAAATATGTTTATCTCGAATATAATGAGATGACATTCTAATGTAAGGATAGAAGGGAGACGCCGGGCCCGCGGACGTCTGCAAGGCTACCTCGGGTCTCTTTAGACTAAAAGACTGCTCCCGTACTAAAGGTGTTGCTGTTGCTCGAAACCTGGACCTGTGCAAAAATGCACAAAGTGTAGCATCAGCACAACCGACCCCATGTGCTGGTAAGTGTCTAGCCTAACCCCGGTGAAGTAGTGACGAGGCTAGACTGGACACCACATAAACCTGTACAGATATATGTACAAGTACAACGGAATAATAGCAAGAACATAACAATTTAAACTGGGGAGGGGAGCATGCTTCAGGGGTAACAGATAGAAACAAAATATCAGGAATAATGGTACGTACATCTACAACATAACTTCTAGCAATAATGAAAAGACAAGGCATCTTTCAATTTCAACTCATCTCGTTACAGGCGTGCAACCCGATCCCATTTCTCAATATCTCGTGGTAGGCGTACCATCCGCTCCCATTTCAATATCACTCGTGGTAGGCATACCACTCGCTCCCATTTCAATATATCATGTGGTAGGCGTACCACTCGCTCCTATTATTATTATTATTATTATTATTATTATTATTATTATTATTATTATTATTATTATTATTATTATTATTATTATTATTATTATTATTATTATTATTTAACCCCTCCCAAATTAGGAGGATATATAGTGTTTCCACACTTCCCTTCCACGGTGAGTCGAACCCAGGACCTAACGGTCGTAGGTGGAGGTGCTTACCAACAAAGCAAGCCTCACTTGTCCCCATTTCAATATATCATTTGTGGTAGGCGTACCACTCGCTCCCATTTCAATATATATCATGTGTGGTAGGCGTACCACACGCTCCCATTTCAATATATCATGTGTGGTAGGCGTACCACTCGCTCCCATTTCAATATATCATGTGTGGTAGGTGTACCACTCGCTCCCATTTCAATATATCATGTGTGGTAGGTGTACCACTCGCTCCCATTTCAATATATCATGTGGTAGGTGTACTACCCGCTCCCGATACTTTCAACACTGTACACAATACAATCCCGGAAAGGGAACAATTACAACAAGTCAAACATCCCGACAAGGGAGAGTCAGCTATAACCAATCCTATTCAACTTCTTCTTGGAACAACTAATATCAATATTCAGTCGCAACATTCATAGGATCAAACAAGAGTGCACAATTAGCAAAAATTAAGAGTCACGATCATGCTCGACACCGACGCATGGATACTCGTCACCATGACCATACGTCGTACCCAACACAAAACAAATAGCAATTATGACTCAACTCCTAATCCCTCAAGCTAGGGTTAAACCAAACACTTACCTCAAACTTCCACGGCCAATTCAATCCTCAACAACCTCTTTACCTCTCGAATTCGGCTCCAAATCAACCAAATCTATGCAATAATGACCTCACATTATCAATATGTTCTAAACAAATCAAACCCAATGTCTAATTATAGCTTTTTCATCCATTTACCCCAAAAGGTCAAAAATGCCCCCGAACCCACATGGTCAAAATCCGAGGTTCGAACCGAAACCCGATTACCCATCCCCCCATGAACTCAGATATATAATTTATTTTGGAATCGGACCTCGAATTGAGGTCCAAAACCCCCAATTTTAGAAAACCTAGGTTCTACCCAAAATTCCCAAAATTCCCCATTAAAATCTTTGTTTTGAAGTTTAAATTATGTCTAAAGATTTTAAGGAGTAAAGAAAATGAGTTAGAAATCACTTACCAATTGTTTTGGAGAAGAAGAATAGTTTGTAAAATTGCCTATTATGTTTTGAAAAAGTGAAAAATAACTGAAATTCCCGACTTTATATACCCCGAACCCTCCAGCGCGGACTGCACAAAAATGGACAGCGGTCACGCTAAAGAATTGGAAAAAATACAACTCTCTGAATCCTCCAGCGCGGACCGCACAAAAATGGAACGCGACCGCGCAACACGCACCACAGACCGCGCTAGGGCGACCGCGAGCGCGCTGGAGCCTGCAACTCTCCTGAACCTACAACACCTGGTATTTTTAAGTCTAAGACCTCCCAGGACCTACTCAAAATTCACCCGAGCCCTCGGGGCTCCAAACCGAACATTCACACAACCTCAAAAACATCCTACAAACTCATCTGTGCAATCAAACTGCCAAAACAACATCATAAACATCAAATTAGGCCTCAAGACCCGTGATTTCCTTCCAATTTTCATAAAACATCCAGTTTAGAGTTTTTAGTCCAAAACACGTCAAACAACGTCCGAATTTAACCAAACTTACAGAAGGTGCTTAAACCATATATAAGACTTGTACCGGGCGTCAGAACCAAAATACGATCCCTATACCACAGTCTTTTAATCAAATTTCATTTCCAATTTCCTTAATTATTTTCAGAAAACAATTTCACACAAAAATTCATTTCTAGGGCTTGGGACCTCGGAATTTGATTCTGGGCATACACCCAAGTCCCATATTTTCTTACGGACCCTCCGGGACCGTCAAATTATGGGTCCGGGTCCGTTTTCCCAAAACGTTGACCTAAGTCAAACTTAATCTAGTAAATACCAAGATTTAACATTTTTCTCACAAATTTCATATTTAAACTTTCCGGCTACGCGCCAGGACTTCGCACACAAATTGAGGCAACCCCAAATGAGGTTTCCAGGGCCTCAGAAGTACATGGTGAGTAAGGAAACAAGTGATGACCCCTTTGGGTCGTCACATTAACCCATGTCTTCCCATCTACACAAGGCTAATCCCTACATCCCTAATCGCATGAGAATAATCTTTTCCTTCCCCGCTTGCATGAGGCTAATCCTTGCCTTCCCATATGCATGAGGCTAATCCTTGACTCCACATTTGCATGAGGCTAATCCCTACTTCCCCTATCTGCATGATGCTAATCCCTGCCTCCCTTATCTGCATGACGCTAATCCATGCCTCCCTATCTCCATGAGGCTAATCCCTGCCTCCCTATCTTGCATGAGGTTAATCCTTGCCACCCTATATTTCATGAGGCTAATCCCTGCCTCCATTTGCATGAGGCTAATCCTTGCCTCCGCATTTGCATGAGGCTAATCCTCGCTTCCACATTCGCATGAGGCTAATCATTGCCTCCATTTGCATGAGGCTAATCCTTGCCTCCGCATTTGCATGAGGCTAATCCTCGCTTCCACATTCGCATGAGGCTAATCATTGCCTCCATTTGCATGAGGCTAATCCTTGCCTCCGCATTTGCATGAGGCTAATCCTCGCTTCCACATTCGCATGAGGCTAATCATTGCCTCCATTTGCATGAGGCTAATCCTTGCCTCCGCATTTGCATGAGGCTAATCCTCGCTTCCACATTCGCATGAGGCTAATCATTGCCTCCATTTGCATGAGGCTAATCCTTGCCTCCGCATTTGCATGAGGCTAATCCTCGCTTCCACATTCGCATGAGGCTAATCATTGCCTCCATTTGCATGAGGCTAATCCTTGCCTCCGCATTTGCATGAGGCTAATCCTCGCTTCCACATTCGCATGAGGCTAATCATTGCCTCCATTTGCATGAGGCTAATCCTTGCCTCCGCATTTGCATGAGGCTAATCCTCGCTTCCACATTCGCATGAGGCTAATCATTGCCTCCATTTGCATGAGGCTAATCCTTGCCTCCGCATTTGCATGAGGCTAATCCTCGCTTCCACATTCGCATGAGGCTAATCATTGCCTCCATTTGCATGAGGCTAATCCTTGCCTCCGCATTTGCATGAGGCTAATCCTCGCTTCCACATTCGCATGAGGCTAATCATTGCCTCCATTTGCATGAGGCTAATCCTTGCCTCCGCATTTGCATGAGGCTAATCCTCGCTTCCACATTCGCATGAGGCTAATCATTGCCTCCATTTGCATGAGGCTAATCCTTGCCTATGCATTTGCATGAGGCTAATCCTTGACTTCACATTTGCATGAGGCTAATCCTTGCCTCCCATAGTTGTATGAGGCTAATCCTTGCCACCCTATCTGCATGGGACTAAACATTGTACCTCTTTGCACAAATAGGGATAAGATCTACCCTTCATAAGACTAAGCCAGGTCTTGTTAACATCATGTTATTGCATATCATAGGATGAAATATCATCAATCTATCCAAAGGCGTCATAGTCTAAAGGCATCATCCTCATAGCCGGAAGATACCATGCCATGGCCTGAGGATCCCTCAAATTTGAATATCATTATTCAGAGGCATCATGGTTCGGAGGCACCATCTGCATGTCCCGAGAACACCATTTCATTGCCTGCGAATCCCTCACTAAATGATTCATGGCCCAGGACATCATGGTCCGAGGACGTCATCCTTAACCGTCCAAAGACAACCTTCATGGTCCAAAGGGAATTTGCATCATGTTTAAATTTTTGCACAAATACATGTCGGCATCATCTTTTTATCTATAGGTAATCAGCAAGCAACTGTTATCCTAACAGGAGAGACCTCGCTCTAGTTCCTTCAAACTGTCTCAAACGTTAACCGCTCACCACAACCGCTCTCGCACCTCGTGTCCGTTCTTGTAATGACTTCAATGGTATATTTCGCCAATAAATCCAGAACTACACATGACATGATTTCTGTAAAACCAGAGATATGTAGGCAACTCAAGACCGGAGTCCGGCCTCTGTCTTTCAAAATATCTCATTCGGTCAAAAGTAGCCATCATTTTTTTACCCGAAAATTCTTTCATCCTTCCCGGGTACAGGGGGGCAGCTGTTGATACCCAATTTCCCCCCAACATTTCAAAATTGTGCTTGGGCATCCATTAGTAACTTTTATATAATTTTTGCATTTTTAAAAATATTTTAACTAATTTCACCCAGCATTTATTTTATAAACACAATCATTAAATTGCATCACAAAATAGTTTTAATAATGTTTGTGGCTTAATTTTATCACTTGCATCTGTATTACATTTCGATTATTACACAAATAGCCACATTTGTATTTTTAAGATACAATTGCAATTACTTTCCAATTGTAGCCTACACATGCATTATTACATTATTTTATCGGGAAATAACCTTTTATATTTTTTAAATATTAATGTAATTACTTTAAAACATTTTCATGCATTAAAATAATTTTTTATAATTTTATTAACTAATTTTAAAATTGTTTTAGCAATTAATTCTGTATTTAACAAATAGACCCTTTTCATTTAAAACTTAACCTATCAACTAGCCCAATTTTAACCCTTTTGAACCAGCCCAGAAACCCCAGACCCAATACCCAACCAAATCCTGGCCATTGATCGTTTTGATCAACGGTCCAGGTTTCCCCCTTCCTAAATTAACTTAAGTAACCCCTTCCCCAAACCCCTCTAACCTAATTGATTTTACACCTTACACTGCCGTCACCTAATCCTCTCTGCTCTCAAACTCTCTCAACCTAAACCGTAAATCTCCAAACGTCGTCACTCATCTATGGCCATCTTCAATGATCTCTCACCATCTCTCAGGCCTCTAATGGCCTCCCTCATGTCATTCTTGCCATCTCTAGGTCCCTCAAGGGACCATGGCTTGTTGACTTGCATTATGACTCCTTTCTCGTCTGTTTCAGGCCATTCCATCGTCCCATATTAGCTACGATCTATGATTTTCTAAGCAGGTTTCTTTATCTCTGTATGGTTCTCTTCGAAACCCTAATTTCTTTTCTAAACCTCTTAGATCTATACAGATCTAAGATGATTTGGGTTTGTTCCATGTGAGTTTTACAACAGCCTTAAGATTCTTTACAAGACTCGTTTGATTTTCAAGTGATTTTCATATTGTCGATGCCCCCTTTTTCTAGCAAAATTGGATTTATGACATTTGGACGGACAACTCTTTTCCTTTTAGGAATTGGGTTTGCAATTTTTGAAGAGTCGCCACCTAATGATAAGTGCATTAGGACAAAATGAATTTGATTTAGAAACCAGAGATTGGGTAAGGGCTTTAAATTATCTCGAGGGGAAGGTGTTAGGCACCCCTCAATATCCACTAGTGTGGTTCCCGACCATGCTACAATTGTAACTTTAAGTATGACAAGTAAGCAAGCTAGAATTATAAATACTAGATAGCTTCCACATAATTGTTGTAAACAACTGAAGTACAAGAAGTTAAAGAATGCTGAAATTTGGAAGAAAACAGTTTTAGAATTCTAAGAGAACACGCGAGTAACGGGGAAGGGGGGTTCGCACATGATTGGTGTAAATAATTGGAAAAGAGGTAAAAGGGGGAAAGTTTTATGAGGAAAATAGTACTGAATATTAGACAAGTAAAAGAGAGGTTTCACATAATTAGTGCAAGTAATAAAAGAAAAGTTTAAAGAAACTGAAAACTAAACAGATTTAAAAAAGTAAACAAGGGGAAATGGGGGTCCTAGGTTACAAATAACATGGATCACCCCACACAACACCAGATAACCGTTTATACACGTGGTGTTATTGCATGGTCATCATATCCATGTATACCCTTACCCACCCCGTTAAGGTATTAAATCGCGGAATGGTCTCGATACTTATTGCATGCTATTACCCGTCCCAATCCTGTCAGCCCCGGAGGTATTAGGGACTACTAGTCCTAAAGGGGAGGGAGAATTGGCTTTTAGTGGTTTAAAAGGAAAAAAATCTAAGGCGACAGCTAAAACATATATGACAAATATGGGGAAGCATATAAACAAATAAGGCTCAAGAAAACCTCCTTAAAATAGAGAGAAGCGTATAGTTTTAGCATGTCTTTCAGATATTGATTAGGTCTTAATTAAACTTAAAATGTTAAGGCATGGCTGATTTATTACATATTTACAGATAAGGAGTCCGAATTAGGCCTGCCTGCTGGCTGTAATTATCAAAGTCTGGTGTAGTTAATTAATCACCTAATGGCTTGCCTAGGTGAAACCTATAGGCATGATGTCTAATAATGCAAAGTATATTGATTTTAAGGAAGGATTACTGATTTTAGAAACAAACAGATTCTGCAGATATTAAACGACATTACTACTGATTTTAGACTTATAGATGAATCAAATTCAAACAACTATTCCTATAGGCATGACTCCTAAGCGTTTTTGATTTTAAAACGGTTACGTAAGTGCAAGAGTCCTATAAGCATGGTGCAATGTATTATTTTTAACCTATAGAATCTTTGACTAATGACATGTGTATATACAGAAGTGCAGAGACTTATAGGCATGATTTCTATATGCAGAAGTGCAGAAACTTATAGACATGGTTTCTAATGTAGAAGTACAAAAACTTATAGACATGATTTCTAATGAAATGCATAGCTTATATGCATGATTTCTAGTGTAGTAATGAAACTTATAGGCAGGATTTCTAATGCAGTAATGAAACAACTTATAGGCAGGATTTCTATATGCAGATTCATAAACTTATAGGCAGGATTTCTATATGCAGATGCATGAACTTATAGACATGATTTCTAATGCAGATGCATAAGCGAAAAAACAGGTTGTGATTGCAGAAGTAAATACCTAAGGCATGATATCTACCCATATACATAACATGAGTGACCCTACCCTTTTCACTATACACCCCATAAGTTATTAAATTATTACAACCCGAATGAATCAAGAAAAGTAAAATTACATCAGAAATTAAAGATTCCAACCAAGGAGAGCCTAATTCAGACCCCACGTCTGAAATATGAAATAAACCAACTTTAAAAGATAAGATTGCCAAAGCCTTTCTCTTATTTGGGATATGTCAAAGTTCCCAAGAGCCTCAAGTGGACTTCGGGCAGTGCTTACACCCCAAATAGATCGTAGAATTAGATTATAGTGTAGTGTGGAAGGGCCAGCCCTCGAATGTCCAAGTTCAGAGGAAACTCAAGGTCCCAAGGCAAGGCTCATAGGAGGGGGGCAGAACTTAGAGTCTAAGAGTAAGTGTAAGTGCATATAGAGGGAGTTAGGGAAGGCCATGGCAGGATGGTGGTCATGCAAAACAATTGGGAGTGCTGGCACACCCCTGACCAGCCTGTTTGCCAAATCTTAGGAGTTAGGATCTATTGAGGATCAGATTCAGACTTGGGCAGTAATTTGGGTACTGCCAGGCCATGAGCCTTAACTCAAACACATAGAAAGGAGAGGGTATATGGAATTCATAACAAACAGCAAATACAAGAGGGGAATAGCATATTTAATACAGAACATGAATAGTAAAGTAGACAAGAGTGTAGCAACTGTAAAGTAAACACATAGGGAAGAAGATGAAATCAAAATTGAGACACACTAGTTTCAGGGAAACATATAAGTGAAAGCATAAGTCTTGTAAACCAAATTGCAAGCAAGTAGTACAAAAGAACTCAAAAGAGAATAGAGTATTGAAAGAGTATTGTAATTGAGAGTGTGTAAGTGTTGAACTGAGGGTTCAAGGTTGTGTAAGTGCAGAAGAGTCGTTCCCCTTTTATAGTGCAAAAAGTAAGTAGAAATAGGTAAGAAAACAGTTTCCAAATCAATTACATAAAGTGTCCCTTTAATTAGGGGATTCTGATTTCAAACGGGCAAAATAATTAAGTAAAGGGGTCAATCAAACATTTTTCCAAAGCAGTACAAGAGGGGTAAATACATAAAGGTCTACTTAAGGACAAGGTTTGACAACACATGGTTTGTGCAAGTAAGAAATGGAAATCAGTTAACAGTCAAGAAATCAAAATTGTAAGCTTTGTACGAGTGAACCAAGCCAGCAAAGGTGAGAAAAGAGTTTTACTTAAGTAAAATCAGTAACAGTCAATCAAACCTAAAAAAGGATTCTGAATCAATCATAAATTGGAAAGCCTTTTGAAGAACGATTCAACACACATATAAAAGCATATAGAAATTCTTAAACAAGAAAGAGTTGTCATGCTAATCAGAAGAGTCGAGCATAGAAAAGTTTAGAGTCATAAACAAAGAGGTCTAAATCCAGTCCATAGACTCAAAATGAGTCTGGTAGAGTCAAGGGTTCAAAGTAGAACCCTAGTCCAAACACTAAATCATTCTCGTCAAAACCCCCAAGTTATATGGTTTCAAAGTCGAATCAGATACAGAGACGAGAGGCCAAGTATATGAAACAGGCTCAGAGATCTCTTTCAGAGATTCATGAGAGAGCAAACAGATAGAATAGCAGGTTCAAAGCAAATAGAATGTAGAAACTAATTGGAAGCATAGTGAGGATAGAAGGAACAAGTTTTAAGATAAGCTCAGAAGATAAAAGAGGTAGTGTAACACTTAAGAAAACAATAGAAGAACATGTTTAAAGAGAACTCAAACAAAGTCTAGAAGAAGGCAAAATAAAGAACTAAAAACCTTAGTAGAAAATACAGTAAAGGAACACAGGGGTATCGGAAAAGCTTAGCAAAAGAACACATAAGATAAACATGCGAAAGCGTGATACAGAAACACAGTAGAAGAAATACCGGAGAACAGTAGAAGGACATGCATGATAAAGGCAAACATAAGAACACAGTAGAAGAACATGCGAGGTAGAAAAGAAAACATAAGAACGTAGCATAGACAGATACATACAAAGAAAACAAGAAGAAGAGTCAGAAAAATATTTTAAAAACCTTTAAGAAACCCTAAATTGAAAACAAACGATTTTGAAAAGAAAATTTGGGGAAAATACTTTAAAAGTCGAGTAGAAAAAAAATATGTCACATATCTTAAGAAAAATAAACAGAGAAAACCTCGAACATCTTAGGGTGTCGGAAAAACCCCAGAAATGAGAAAGGCTTGGAAAAAATCAGATCTTGAGTCGAAGACGTCAGGACTCAGGCTTCTCCACCAGGATATGTCGGAGCAAGGCCGACGATGGCCACGAAAACTCGAGCTGGCACAGGTCTGGATGAAGACCTTCGAGGTCTGGCCTTGATTCTTCAAATATCGAGCACACAGGAGTAATAGGGAGTGAGTATAAGGTTACCATGGTCGGAGGAGCTATGATTTCCGGTGAGCTTTATGTAGGAGATGGTGAGAGAGGTTAGAGTTTCGAGAGAGTTCGAGAGAGTTCGAGAGAGTTTGAGAGGAGAGGTATTTCAGAGGCGGCTAATAGAAGAGAATGAGGGGGATTAGGGTATGGTTGGGGAATTAAAAAGGAAAGGGTAATCGTGGCTGTTGATCAAAAGGATCAACGACCTGGATTAAAAGAAAACCGGGCGGGTTGGATAAACGAGTTAAGGGGTTGGGTTAAATTAGGATTTGGGTTGGCCCATTTGAAAATTGAAATTGGGTTGATTGGGTGGTTAATTTAGGCTATAATTGAAACGAAATTGGCTAGTATTTAAATAGTCAGTTTTACCCCTTTTATTTTATAAAAATAGTAAAATAATTTTAAAATAAAATTAAAAGCACTGAACCAATTAATAATACATAAATACTAATTAAAAAATATTGAAACAAATTTTAAAATTATAGCAATGCTATTAATCTTAAAATGGGCTAAAATTGCAATTGTATGCAATTTAGCTTTAAAATACCAAATAAATTTGTAAAAATATACAAAAATCACCTTAACTATATTTTGGTATAAATATGAGAATAAAATAAATTATTCATAAAAATTGATAGTTTTGGGAATAATTACTGATTTTTGTACTGCTAAAATGGATAATAAATTGATTTTAAAATCTTTTAAAAATTAGAAAAAAATACCAAAACACTTGGGCATGCTTATATAACATGTACATGTTATTTTGAAAGTATTTTGTATATAAAAATACATAGAAAAAAATTGAGTATCAACACATATTTTCCTAAAACTAGGGTTTTCGAAACTTCTTTTTAAAAATTATTTAATGATTTTCTATGTTTAATCTTATGCTTCTCATATATTTTGACTGATTTTTATGAGCCTACTACAACCTTAGCCCGTTTGTACTGAAAACCCTAATTTTTTGGGGTTCTTCGTTTTGTTTCTGGATATTGGTACATTTGATTGTGTTTTTGCTTTGGATTCTTGTGATTTCTCATGATTTTCTTGTCCTAATATGCTTCTACTAAATTGCTTAGTTCAACGCTTTCACTTATTCTATATGCGTGTCTTTCTCATTGAATCAGTGTCGTTTAACTATGTATTTTGTTAAAGCTATGTGAAATCCTAACTATTCATGTTCTACCTTATTTTATATGCTAAGCATGCTGCCTCTTTTATGACTTTTTGAACCCTTGATTACTCTGAATCCCTTATTTCCTAGTTTAATTTGAACACCTTCCATTTAACTCTTGATTCTTACCTCTTTATTCGATTTGACTGAATTGCTTGCCTTAATTAATTTTTCCCTGCCTTATTTGTATTTTGCTGATTGTTATTGATTTGTTTCCTTAATTAAACTGTTGTTTATTTACCTCTAATTACCTATTCTATACCTAAACTTTACTTGATTCCTTTCCTTAAATACTTACCATATTTTACCGTTGATTTAATTGTCCCTTGATTAAAGAAAAGACTGCTGATTTACGTGTGACTTCCCTGATTTTCTACTTAATTGATCTCTTACCTTATGCGTCAAGCTTTTGATTACTATATAACCCCCTCCCCCCATTTTAAGTTCAAAACAACAAACATTAGTTCAAATTACTATTTCTTACACTCTAAAAGTTCTCTTTCTCTTCTGCTACTTGTGATACTCACTGATTTAGCTGGCTGAAAGCCAAGGCTAGATATTGGAACTTTGTTGGCTTTATATTCTGCACCCTTTTCTTCAACTGGTATGTCTCTATGTTAAGTTTTGAAATCCATACCCTATATGTTTCATTCCTGCGCCAGTTCATCAGTTATGAATTTAACTTGCATTTTTGCTTACTTATTTGCTCAGCATGTCTAGACTTTGTCCTATTCAATGTGTGATTTATATTCTGCACTCTTTCCTGCTTACTTTTTACATAGCATGTTTAATCTTGTTCGAGACATGTCTTGCTTCCTGTATCACAACTATTGTCTATGTCCTAACTACTAAGATCCTAAGTGTTACATGCAGTTTGTGACTATATGTTTCCTCCATACCCTATCCATGCCCCCTAATGTGAATCTTATGTGTCACAACCCCTTTATCCCCATGTGAGATTTGTTTGTTAAGTATTCTTTTCTGAATCTGGATGTCTCTTATGACCAATTGATTATCAGTTGTTCTGGTATTCTTCTCAAACTGTCTTTTACCACCCAGTTGTTTCCTGTTTCTGAAAACTTTTCTACTTCTAAAGTTATCTCTGTACTATTTTCAAAACAAAACTATGTCAAGAACTCTCACTTTACTCTTTGGATACTAGGTTCTGCCCCTCTGACATGTGTACTGCCTTGAGACCCTTGAGATCTCTCTGAACTCTGGCATGTCAGAGCTGGTCTTTCCACACTGCACCTGAATCCGTTATTGTTTGGGAAAAGGTCTAGGTGTAAGCATTGCCCAGGATCCTTGAGGTCCTTAGGTGGCTCTGACACACCTAGACAGATACCGTCTATGGAACATTGACATTTGAGGCTATTGGAGGCTTGGAAGTCATTTGGGCCTACTGCAGGCTCCCTATAGATTAATTCCTGTTCATTATGTATTTTAATTCATTTGGTTTGTAATAATTTATCGTAAAAAACATTGGGGTGACTAGTGAAAAGTGGTGGGAAGCTATATACATGTTGGGTAAATTGGATAGATACCATGCCTATAGGATTATGTTAATTCGAATGTGTTTGCTATGTTTGCTTTACAATATTAAAAACCATGCCTATAGGATCTAAATGGCCTTATAATTAGATGTCATGCCTATATGGTGTAAAGTAATTGAAGTTCATGTTTTGTTACAGCATGTATTCAAACTCGCTTCCTTAGAAATCATGCCTATAATGATCTACGTCAACTCTTAATAATTAGATGTCATGCCTATAGGAGTTAAAATCAGTTCTAATAGAAAACATGCCTATAGGACTTAAAATAAGTTTAGTCGAAATAAACCAGTTTAATTCATGTTTGTTCATTCTGAAATTGCTCAATTAATCTATCACCCCTTTAATAAGTTTTTCAAACACTGGCTTAAATTAATGCTGCTAGAAAGCATGTCTATAGGATCTCAAGTTGTTCATTTAAAAAATTGTTCATTGTTTTACTAATCAATATAGATATCATGCCCATAGGACATTGCTGTTATGCGTTTAGGCAAGCTTATAGGGAGATTAAACTCTATAACTGTGAAACTACGCCTTGTTATTTAAAACTGCTCGTATTCACAAGTTTAAAATCAGTAGGCAAGACAATAGGTCTTTGACGCTTGGCCTAATTCATGATGTATAATTCCTGCTCACTTAGATATCATGTTCTAAGTTTATCAAGTGCATGAAACAATTGTCTAAGACGTGCATTTATTTGTTCTGCTTGTGGAGGTAAAATGTGAGACATTACTTGTTCCCTCTTTACGTGCAGTCCTAGAACTGCCCCAAAAATAGAGGTCCTAAATACCTCCAGGGCCATGAGGAAGGGATGGGTAGTGAACACATAGGACATTCTCAAGGTTGCTAGAACGCTTTAGGCTATGACCAAAGGGAGAGAATTGGGTAGTAAGAATATGATGAATAAGCGCTAATGTCACATGTAGCCCCTCGTTGAGGAGTGATTACCGGGAATTGTGTGGGGTGATGATGTAGGCTAAACAACCTAGGACCCCTCTTTCCTAATTTCCAATGTTTAAATTTTACATTTTCTCTATATATGCAACTTGTTCAAATCTCTTCTTTTTTTGTATCCTTATTTGAGTCATACAAATGCCTAAAACATGCATTTATTTGTAAGTATGTGTCTAAACTATTTATTTGTTTAAAGGACTAATTCATAAGTATAAGTTTGGTCGGGACCCACCATTGTGAGAGGGGTGCCTAACACCTTCCCCTCAAGGTAATTTCGAGCCCTTACCCTAAACCTCTGGTAGTGCAAACTAGTCTACGAGTTAATTGCTCTAGGTGCCGTAACACACCATAATCCGTTAGGTGGCGACTCTTCAAAACCCAAATTCGCAAAAGGAAATGAGTCACTACTCCCATGAAATGTCAGAATCCGGACTTCTCCCCGCGGGAAAAAAGGGGGCGCGATAGTCGTTCAATTTATTATTGTTATTGTTTCCGTATTTACTTACTAAATTCTTACTCTAGTTTGGATTTCCGACCTTGTTGTTGTCAATCTCAAGTTCAACAGTTAAATCTTGTCAAGTTCAATTGAAACAAGATATAGTATATCTCAGTAACTACGTGACAAATATATATGCCAACTGAAGTACAATAATAAGGAAATCAGCTGCATACTCTCAGAGTAACAGTCACTCAGTCCTCTATTCACTCCAACCTCACAGTCACTCATTCCTCCCAGTCGCTCGACACTCGCACTCAGTAGGTACCTACGTTCACTGTGGATGTGCAGACTCCGGAGGAAATTTCTAGCACAAGTGCTATAATAAACCAAACATGGCATGAATCAAAATAACATGTTGTGGTGTGCAACCCGCTCCGATAAATATCCTCACAATCAGGTCCTCAACCTCACTTAGTAATCAATCTCTCCAGTCTCTCGGGCTCTCAAGAATCATGATAATCATCCCAAACGATGAAAGTATAATGTATCAATAAAAGAACAACAAAGACTGAGATATAATGTGCAATAAAAGTTATGACTGAGTACAAAATGACAGTTTAGCAAATAACTCAACATTTAACACGACCTATGTGGGCCCCGACAATACCAACACGTGGCCTAAGTATGATTTCTAGGGTGACTGGAAGCTCAACTACTTTATCGCATAAAGAAAATAAGGATCACAATAAGATAAATCAGTTATACAGTTCAATAGAATCGACCTAGACACAGTTCTTACGGTGCACACACACATAGTCACATACCTGTCTTCTAGTATGTGCATTACCTCAATAACAATCACATAACACATAATTCAGGGTTTCAAACTCTCAGAACCAAGTTTAGAAGGGTTACTTACCTCAAATCGTGAAAATCTCCACTCTAACACATCTTTGCCTCGCGAAAACAGCCTCCGAATGCCTCGAATCTAGCCACAAGTAGTTCGATGCAATCAACACGAGCTAAAGGAATCAATTCCATAGGAAAATGTTAAGTTCTCAATCAAAAGTCAAAAAGTCAGCTCAAAGAATTTGCCCTCAGCCCATGTCTCGAAACCCGATAAAAGTCACAAAATCTAAACACCCATTCAATCACGAGTCCAACCATACCAAATTTATCAAAATCCAATACCGAATTGACTCACAAATCCCCAATTTAAACTCTCCAAATCCCTAGTTTCCAACTCCCAAAATTATACCTCAAAACCACATAATTTAGGGGGGTGGTTAAGGGAACCCACCGGAGCCGTAGCGAAAGCGAGTCTTCATAGGGCAATTGTCACTGCTTATGGACCCGAACCTGGGTGATCTATCCATGACCAGGAATTCAATGGGGAAACATAATTATTGAACAAATTTAACCACAAGAGACTTAACTCAAGAAACCCCTCGAAAATTCTCTCAAAAATCGCTTAAGCCCGAGCTTGAAATGTCCAAAATGAAGAAAATTTCGAAAAGCCTCGACTTTAAACACTGCCCAGGCTTTCCGCACCTGCGACAACTTAACCGCGCCTGTGGCTACGCAGGTGCGACCAAACCATCCACTCCTGCGACTGGATTCGCTCATGCGGACCAATATACCGCACATGCAGAGTCGCTTCTGCGAGCACACTGCCGCTTTTACAGAGCCAACTTCCCGTCACATTTCTGCTTCTACGCTCATCACTCCGCACATGCGACCTTGCTGGTGCGAAAAATCCTTCACACTTGCGACCATAGCCTTCCTCACTCCTGGCCGCATATGCGCATCACAGCTCGCACCTGCGACCAAAGCTCCGTGGGGTGATTGCACCAGAAGGCTCCAGCTACAACACCCTTTTTAACTCCAAACTTGATCCGATAATCGTTCGAACTTCACCCGAGGCCCCCAGGACCTCAACCAAAAATACCAACAAGTCCCAAAACCTCATATGAACTTAGTCGAGCCTTCAAGTCACATCAAATAATGCTAAAACCATGAATCGCACATCGATTCAAGCCTAATGAATGTTTTAACCTCTAACTTCTACATTCGATTTCGAAACATATCAAATCACGTCCGATTGACCCTAAATTTTGTACACAAGTCTCAAATGATGACATAACTGTCACGACCCGGATTTCTCACCCTCTGGAGTCGTGATGGCACCTACTAATGAGAGCTAGGCAAGCCAACCCTTAACTACCTTTTTCATTAATTGATTTACTTCTTTTAACAATTATCAGTAATATCATGAAAACAACACAATAAAGTAAATAAGCAGAAGTCTTAAATTAAAGAATCTGAACAATAATGCGGAAAATCAACATAACCTCTACCCAAGAACTGGTGTCACATACTCACGAACAACTAAGAGTACTAAATACAAATGTTTGAAAGAAAAGTACAAACTGTTTGTCTCGAATACATGAGATTAAAGACTAAATTAAAAAATAGAGTAGACGTCGAGCATGCGGACGCCTGCAAGGCTACCTCGGTGTCTCGCTGGACTGAAGGCTAACTTCCACGCTACTGTTGATGTCCAATACTTGGATCTGTGCAAAAGAGCACAGAGTGTAGTATCAGCACAACCGATCCCATGTGCTTGTAAGTGCCTAACCTAACCCAGGCGAAGTAGTGACGAGACTAGACCAAACCACCACATAAACCTGTGCGGTTATGTATATATACAACGGAAATAGAGATACAGAGATAACCAATCAATATGGGAGGGGGAGCATGTTGTGGGGAAAATAACAACTTCGAATAAAATCATCAGATAACGAAGGAAAACAACATAGCTCAATCATAAACAACGCATTGGAAATCAATAAGTGCATGACATCACCCTTCGTGCTTTTACTCTCGTTCTCACCAAGCAATGATATAATAACAACGTGCACGACATCACCCTTCGTGCTTTTACTCTCTTTCCTCACATATAATCAATAGCATCGGCACAGAATGGTACATTGTGCGGCATGACATCACCCTTCGTACTTTACACTCTTCCCTCACGATAAAATATAATGCACGACATCACCCTTCGTGCTTTACACTCTTTCCTCACAATAAACCAACAATGCACGACATCACCCTTCGTGCTTTAACACCTCTCCTGACCCAAACAACAATCACAAACAAGGGCAATGGAATAAACAAAATAATAATAGAAATCGCGGCCAGTGAACACGGTTGAAACAATTAAATCCCGAAAAGGGTACAACATAAATAATCTTAACGTCCGGGCAAGGGAACATAATCAATAAGAAACAATATCCCGGTAAGGGAACAATTTTAATAACTGTCTATCTTTCTTTCAATTTTATTTCATATCTCACTTTACCACTTGATCCAAAGCTCCAAAGGGTTCAACCATTTCATATACGTTCATGATTGCAATATAACTTGATCCAGTGCTCCTCGATGTTCATAGGTCACAATTTCCTTTCACGGGCTTTTTACAACAGATAAGAATCATCACCAAGGCAAGAGAAATACAACAAAATCAAGATTTTCACAAACTAAAGACTCACGATCATGCTAGACACCAACGTGTAGATACTCGCCACCATGTCTACACATCGTACTTGACAATTAACACACAGCAAATAGGACTCAACTCCTAATCCCTCAAGCTAAGGTTAGACCAAACACTTACCTCAAACTTCCACGGCCAATTCAATCCTCAATAACCACCTTTCCTCTCGAATTTGACTCCAAATCGATCGTATCTATATAATAATGACTTCAATACATCAATAAATGCTAAACAATACAAACCCAATGCCTAATTATAGTTTTTCCATCATTTTCCCAAAATCCCAAAAATTGACCCCGGGCCCGCTTGGTCGAAATGCGAGGTTCAGACCAAAATCATATCACACATTCACCCACGAGCCCGAATATATAATTTGTTTTCAAATTAGACCCCAAAACGAGGTCTAAATGAAGAAAAATTAAAAAGCCCTAACTCTACCCAATTCTCTAATTTCTACCCTTAATTTCATGTTCTAGGGGAAAATGAAGAAAATGAGTTAAGCAATGTTTACCCAGGAAACTTTGGTGAAGAAATGCTCCAAAAGTTGCCCTAGAACCTTGGAGAAGAAGGAGTTCATGAAGTGTTATGAAAATCCCGTCACTGGTTCTGTTTTGGGTTTTAAAAATAACTGGGCAAAATTGCCCTTCGCGTTCGTGAAGGGTAGCACTTAACAGACAATCACGATCGAGTGAAGGAGAACGCGAACGCGGGGAGTAAAAATGTTGTGGCCCTGAAATTGGCCTACACGATCGCGTGGGCCATCACGCGAATGCGATGAAGGACTCCTGCAAAGCTACGTGAACACGAGCATATGCATGAGAATGCGAAGAAGAAAAGAAAGCTAAACCCTCAGGGTCAAGTAACCCTACGCGGACGCGAGGCAGGGATGCGAATGCTATGAAAGAAAAATCAAGGCTTCGCAATCGCGGAGGATGCATCAACGCGAAGAAGAAATGGGGCCTGCAACACCTGAAGCAAAATATGATATTTTCATAAGTCCAAAACCACTTCGAGACACCTCCGAAACACTCCCGAGCCCTCGGCGCTCCTGACCAAACACATGCACTAACTCAACGACATCCTACGGTATTAACCGTGCGATCAAATCGCCAAATTAACATAAAAAACAATGAATCAAACCTCAAAATCAAGAGCTTTTTTCAAACTTCATTAAGTTTCAAATTTAGAACTTTAAGCCCGAAACACGTCAAACGACGTCCTATTTCAACCAAACTTAATAGAAACATCTTAAATCACTTATAAAACATGTACCGGGCACCGAAACCAAAATACGGGCCCGATACAACACGTTCTAATCAATTTTTATTTTAATTTTCCTTAACAATTTTAGAAAAATAATTTCCTTTAAAAATTCATTTCTCGAGCTCGTGACCTCAAAATTCAATTTCGGACGTACGCCCGAGTCCCATATTTTTCTATGGACCCTCCGGGACCGTCCAATCACGGGTCTGGGTCCATTTACCCAAAATGTTGACCGAAGTCAAATTTACTCATTTTAATACCAAAATTTATCATTTTTCACAGAATTTCACATTTAGCTTTCCGGCTATGCGCCCGGACTATGCACACAAATCGAGGTGACTCAAGGTTTTCAAGGCCTCAGAAGCACTGAATGGATAAGAAAACAGGTGATGACCCTTTGGGTCGTCACATTCTCCACCTCTAAAATAATCATTCGTCCTCGAACGGACAGGAGAAGGAAGTACCTGAGTTGGGGAACAGATGAGGATAAGGACTCCGCATATCGAACTCAGACTCCCAGATCGATGCCTCAGGAGGCTGACCTCTCCACTGAACACGAACAGAAAGGAAAATCTTGGATCTCAACTGACGAACCTGCCGGTCTATAATAAATACCGACTCCTCCTCATAAGACAAGTCCTTGTCCAACTGGACAGTGCTGAAATCTAACACGTGGGCTGGATCACCATGATACCTCTGAAGCATGGACACATGCAATACTAGATGTACGACTGATAAGCTCGGAGGCAAATCAAGTCTACAAGCCACCTCCCCCACGCGATCAAGAATCTCAAACAGACCAATAAACCTAGGGCTAAGCTTGCCCTTCTTCCCAAACCTCATTACGCCCTTCATAGGAGACACTCAGAGCAATACCCGCTAACCAATCATAAAAGCCACATCTCAAACCTTGCAGTCTGCGTAGCTTTTTTGCCTAGACTGAGCTGAACAAAGCCTATCCTGAATGATCCTGACCTTGTCCAAGGCCTCCTGAACCAAATCCGTACCCAACAACCGAGCCTCTCCCGGCTCAAACCATCCAACCGGAGACCGACGCCACCTACCATATAAAGCCTCAAAAGGAGTCATCTGGATGCTTGACCGGTAGCTGTTGTTGTAGATAAACTCCACTAAAGGCAAGAACTGATCCCACGAACCTCCAAAGCAAGCGGCCTCTTACCGACCGGAATATAAGTAAGACTACCTATACTGGCTAACTTCCTACTCAATGCATCGGCCACCATATTGGCCTTTCCAGGATGATATAGAATGGTGATGTCATAATCCTTCAAAAACTCCAACCACCTCCTCTGAATCAAATTCAACTACTTTCGCTTGAACAAGTACTGAAGACTCTTGTGATCCGTGAACACCTCACATGCCACGCCATACAGATGATGCCTCTAAATCTTCAATACGTGAACTATGGCTGCAAACTCCAAATCATGAACCGGGTAGTTTTTCTCATAAATCTTCAATTTCCTCGAAGCATAGGCAGTGACCTTTCCATAATGCATCAACACTGCTCCAAGCCCAACACGGGAAGCATCACAATAGACTATAAAGAGCCTTGAACCTGTGGGCAAAACCAACATCGGTGTCGTAGTCAGAGCAGTCTTGAGCTTCTAAAAGCTCACCTCACACTCCTCCGACCATCTAAACTGGGCACCCTTCTGGGTCAATCTGGTCATCGGGGCTGCAATAGATGAAAACCCCTCCACGAACCGTCGATAGTAGTCTGCCAACCCCAAGAAACTCTGAATCTCTGTAGCTGATGCTGTCTAGGACAGTTCTTGACTGCCTCAATCTTATTTGGGTCCACCTGAATACCCTCTGCTGATACAACATGACCCAGAAATGAAACTGAACCCAGCGAGAATTCGCACTTCGAGAACTTAGCATATAACTGACTATCCCTTAGAGTCTGAAGAACCACTCTAAGGTGTTGCTCGTGCTCCTCCTGGTTGCGAGAATATATCAATATATCATCAATGATAACTATCACGAATGAATCCAAATAAGGTCTGAACACTCGGTTCATCAAGTCCATAAAAGCTGCTGGGGCATTCGTCAACCCGAATGACATAACTAAGAACTCATAATGCCCATACCGAGTGCGTAAAGCTATCTTAGGTACATCGAATGCCCTAATAATCAACTTATGGTATCCAGATCGCAAGTCAATCTTGGAGAATACCCTGGCACCCTGAAGCTGGTCGAACAAATCATCAATCCTCGGCAGTGGATACTTATTCTTGATCGTTACCTTGTTCAATTGTCGGTAATCAATGCATATTCTCATGACCCATTCTTCTTCTTGACAAATAACACCGGCGCCCCCCAAGGCAAAACACTTGGTCTAATGAAACTTTTCTCAAGCAAATCCTGCAACTGGTCCTTTAACTCTTTCAACTCCGGCAAGGCCATACGATATGGCAGGATAGAAATAGGCTGAGTGCCTGGAGCCAAATCAATACAAAAATAAATGTCCCTGTCGGGTGGCATACCCGTCAGGTCTGAAGGGAAAACATCAGGAAATTCCCGAACAATAGGCACCGAATCAATAGAAGGGACCTCAACACTAGAATCGCGAACATAAGCCAAATATGCCAAACACCCCTTCTCGACCATACGCTGAGCCTTCACATACGAGATAACACTGCGGGTAGAGTGACCTAGAGTACCTCTCCACTCTAAACGAGGCATACCCGGAAAAGCTAAGCTCACAGTCTTGGCATGACAGTCCAAGATAGCATGGTAAGGTGATAACTATTCCATCCCCAATATAATATCGAAGTCAACCATATCTAAAAGCAATAAATTTATACGAGTCTCAAGACCCCCAATCACTACAACATAAGAACAATGGACTCGATCACCACGATAGAATCACCAATGGTGTAGACACATAAATAGGAACACCCAATGCTTCACTAGGCATGACCAAGCACGGTGCAAAATAAGATGACACATATGAATACGTAGACCCTGGATCAAATAATACTGAAGCATCTCGATCACAAACCAGAACCGTACCTGTAATGACTGCATCTAAAGCCTCAGCCACGGGCCTAACCTAAAGAGCATAACATCGGGGTTGGGCCCCACCACCCTGAACCATATCTCTAGGTCGATCTGCTATTGGCTGGCCTCCACCCCTGGCGGCCTGAGCTCCACCTCTAGGACCTCTACCTCCACCTCTACCCCTGCCTCTAGCTGGCTGGGCTGGCTGTGGAACACCTGGCGCATGAACCATGGCACGAGAACCCTGGTGCTGAGAACTTCTCGGTGCTCGAGGGCAAAATCTGGCAATATGTCCCGTGTCGCCACAAGTGTAATAGGCCCTTGGAAACTGAGTCTGCTGGCCCTGTCGAATTGAATGACCCCAACGAAAACTCTAAAGTGGTGGTGCACTAATAGAGGCTGGTGGTGCACTGAATGGTTGCTGATCAGAATAGTGTGTATAAGAACCACGGCCACCTGATGCATCGTGAGAAACCTGGATAGATGACTGAAAGGGCCTAGGAGGATGGCCTCTACCATATGAATCACTACCTCCAGACGAGGTGCCACTGAATCTACTGGAATAACGGGGCCTCTTGTCTCCCCCATGACCACCCCCATGCGATAGTACCATCTCAATCCTTCGGGCTATATTTGCCACCTCCTGAAAGGATATCTTGCTCCCAGCCTCTCTATCCATCTGGAGACGAATAGGATGAATGAGTCCATCAATAAACTGTCTCACTCTCTCCCTCTTAGTGGGAAGTATACCAAGAGCATGGAAAGCCAGCTCAATAAACCTGGTATCGACTTGGTGACTGTCATAGATCCCTGGTGGAGACACTCGAACTGCCTCCGATAGACCTCTCGATGTGTAATAGGGAGAAACTTCTCCAGAAATATATATGTGAACTGCTCCCAGGTCAAGGCTGGAGATCCTGCTGGTCTAGCTAAATAATAATCCCTCTACCAAGTCTTGGCGGATCCAGACAGCCGAAGAACCTCGTCGCAACTATCCTGATAATCCTGGGGATCCTCAATAGATGCACCACTGAATGTAGATGTGAAGAGCTTGGTGAACCTATCCAGCCTCCACAGATCATTGACGGACATAGCCGTTCCGTCGTCGCTCTGAGTCACTGCACCCGGTTGAACTTCCATAGCTGGCTGAACCACTGGAACCTGAACCTAGGGAGCTACCTGCTCCGGAGTACGTATAGCAGGAGTCTGGGCTCCTCCTCCAGCCTAAGAAGGGGCTGGTGCTACAGGAAGCAATCCTGCTCAGGTGACACTCTCCATGAGGCCTACCAATTGAACCAGAGCGTCCTGAAGAACTGGGTAGCAATAAACCCCTCTAGGACCTGAGCTGGGACCACCGGAACTGCTGGACCAGAATCTCCTCGTCTAAATCAACCTGAGGCTCCGCCGCTAGTGCTGCTGCTCGAGGATGAGATTTGTCCCTACCTCATCCTCTAGCATGGCCTCGGCCTAGCCCTCTACCCCTACTAGGAGCTGCCGGGGGCTCGTACTGCTGATCAGTAGATGAGGAAGCGCATTTTCTCGCCATCTACGAAAGAACAAATTAGAATTCAATTAGCATTGAGAAACCAAATTGCACGACAAGAAAGAACAAATGTGAAACTTTTCCTAACTTTGTAGCCTCTGGGTGATAAATACAGACGTCTCCGTACCGATCCCTCAAACTCTACTAAGCTTGTCCGTGAGTTGTGAGACCTATGTAACCTAGAGCTCTGATACCAACTTGTCACGACCCGGATTTCCCACCCTCGGGAGTCGTGATGGAACCTACTAATGATAGCTAGGTAAGACAACCCTTAACTACCTTTTTCGTTAATTGATTTACTTCTTTTAACAATTATCAGTAATATCATGAAAAAAACGGAATAAAGTAAATAAGCAAAAGTCTTAAATTAAAGAATCTGAACAATAATGCGGAAAATCCACATAACCTCTATCCAAGAACTGGTATCACATACTCACGAACAACTAAGAGTACTAAATACAAATGTTTGAAAGAAAAGTACAAACTGTTTGTCTCGAATACATGAGATAACAGACTAAAATAAAAGATAGAGTAGACGTCGGGCCTGCGGACGCCTGCAAGGCTACCTCGGGGTCTCGCTGGACTGAAGGCGAACTCCCACGCTACTGTTGATGTCCAACACCTGGATCTGTGCAAAAGAGCACAGAGTGTAGTATCAGCACAACCGACCCCATGTGCTTGTAAGTGCCTAACCTAACCCAGGCGAAGTAGTGACGAGACTAGACCAAACCACCACATAAACCTGTGCAGTTATGTATATATACAACGGAAATAGAGATACAGAGATAACCAATCAATATGGGAAGGGGAGCATGTTGTGGGGAAAATAACAACTTCGAATAAAATCATCAGATAACGAAGGAAAACAACATAGCTCAATCATAAACAATGCATTGGAAATCAATAAGTGCATGGCATCACCCTTCGTGCTTTTACTCTCGTTCTCACCAAGCAATGATATAATAACAACGTGCACGACATCACCCTTTGTGTTTTTACTCTCTTTCCTCACATATAATCAATAGCATCGGCACAGAATGGTACATTGTGCGGCACGACATCACCCTTCATACTTTACACTCTTCCCTCACGATAAAGGATAATGCACGACATCACCCTTCGTGCTTTACACTCTTTCCTCACAATAAACCAACAATGCACGACATCACCCTTCGTGCTTTAACACCTCTCCTGGCCCAAACAACAATCACAAACAAGGGCAATGGAATAAACAAAATAATAATAGAAATCCCGGCCAGTGAACAAGGTTGAAACAATTAAATCCCGGCAAGGGTACAACATAAATAATCTCAACGTCCGGGCAAGGGAACATAATCAATAAGAAACAATATCCCAGCAAGGGAACAATTTTAATAACTATCTATCTTTCTTTCAATTTTATTTCATATCTCACTTTACCACTTGATCCAATGCTCCAAAGGGTTCAACCATTTCATATACATTCATGATTGCAATATAACTTGATCCAGTGCTCCTCGATGTTCATAGGTCACAATTTCCTTTCACGGGCTTTTTACAACAGATAAGAATCATCACCAAGGCAAGAGAAATACAACAAAATCAAGATTTTCACAAACTAAAGACCCACGATCATGCTAGACACCAACGTGTAGATACTCGCCACCATGTCTATACATCGTACTCGACAATTAACACATAGCAAATAGGACTCAACTCCTAATCCCTCAAGCTAAGGTTAGACCAAACACTTACCTTAAACTTCCACGGCCAATTCAATCCTCAATAATCACCTTTCCTCTCGAATTTGACTCCAAATCGATCGTATCTATATAATAATGACTTCAATACATCAATAAATGCTAAACAATACAAACCCAATGCCTAATTATAGTTTTTCCATCATTTTCCCAAAATCCCAAAAATTGACCCCAGGCCCGCTTGGTCGAAATGCGAGGTTCAGACCAAAATCATATCACACATTCACCCACGAGACCGAATATATAATTTGTTTTCAAATTCGACCCCAAAATAAGGTCTAAATGAAGAAAAATTAAAAAGCCCTAACTCTACCCAATTCTCTAATTTCTACCCTTAATTTCATGTTCTAGGGGAAAATGAAGAAAACGAGTTAAGCAATGTTTACCCAGGGAACTTTGGTGAAG
Organism: Nicotiana glauca; assembly: GCA_026770625.1. Taxonomy (NCBI): domain Eukaryota; kingdom Viridiplantae; phylum Streptophyta; class Magnoliopsida; order Solanales; family Solanaceae; genus Nicotiana; species Nicotiana glauca. The sequence goes on from MU725321.1 coordinate 117,601, forward strand.
AAATGCTCCAAAAGTTGCCCTAGAACCTTGGAGAAGAAGGAGTTCATGAAGTGTTATGAAAATCCCGTCACTGGTTCTGTTTTGGGTTTTAAAAATAACTGGGCAAAATTGCCCTTCACGTTCGTGAAGGGTAGCACTTAACAGACCATCACGATCGAGAGAAGGAGAATGCGAACGCGAGGAGTAAAAATGTTGTGGCCCTGAAATTGGCCTACACGAACGCGTGGGCCATCACGCGAATGCGATGAAGGACTCCTGCAAAGCTACGCGAACACGAGCATATGCATGCGAATGCGAAGAAGAAAAGAAAGCTAAACCCTCAGGGTCAAATAACCCTACGCGGACGCGAGGTAGGGATGCGAATGCTATGAAAGAAAAATCAAGGCTTTGCAATCGCGGAGAATGCATCAACGCGAAGAAGAAATGGGGCCTACAACAGCTGAAGCAAAATATGCTATTTCCATAAGTCCAAAACCACTCCGAGACACCTCCGAAACACTCCCGAGCCCTCGGCGCTCCTAACCAAACACATGCACTAACTCAACGACATCCTACGGTATTAACCGTGCGATCAAATCGCCAAATTAACATAAAAAATAATGAATCAAACCTCAAAATCAAGAGTTTTTTTCAAACTTCATTAAGTTTCAAATTTAGAACTTTAAGCCCGAAACACGTCAAACGACGTCCTATTTCAACCAAACTTAATAGAAACATCTTAAATCACATATAAAACATGTACCGGGCACCGGAACCAAAATACGGGCCCGATACCAACACGTTCTAATCAATTTTTATTTTAATTTTCCTTAACAATTTTTGAAAAATAATTTCCTTTAAAAATTCATTTCTCGAGCTCGTGACCTCAAAATTCAATTTCGGACGTACGCCCGAGTCCCATATTTTTCTATGGACCCCCCGGGACCGTCCAATCACGGGTCTGGGTCCATTTACCCAAAATGTTGACCGAAGTCAAATTTACTCATTTTAATACCAAAATTTATCATTTTTCACAGAATTTCACATTTAGATTTCCGGCTATGCGCCCGGACTATGCACGTAAATTGAGGTGACTCAAGGTTTTCAAGGCCTCAGAAGCACTGAATGGATAAGAATACAGGTGATAACCCTTTGGGTCGTCACATTCTCCACCTCTAAAATAATCATTCGTCCTCGAACGGACAGGAGAAGGAAGTACCTGAAATGGGGAACAGATGAGGATAACGACTCCGCATATCGGACTCAGTCTCCCAGGTCGATGCCTCAGGAGGCTGACCTCTCCACTAAACACGAACAGAAAGGAAAATCTTGTATCTCAACTGACGAACATGCCGGTCTATAATAAACACCGACTCCTCCTCATAAGACAAGTCCTTGTCCAACTGGACAGTGCTGAAATCTAACACGTGGGCTGGATCACCATGATACCTCTGAAGCATGGACACATGCAACACTAGATGTACGACTGATAAGCTCGGAGGCAAATCAAGTCTACAAGCCACCTCCCCCACGCGATCAAGAATCTCAAACGGACCAATAAACCTAGGGCTAAGCTTGCCCTTCTTCCCAAACCTCATTACGCCCTTCATAGGCGACACTCAGAGCAATACCCGCTCACCAATCATAAAAGCCACATCTCAAACCTTGCAGTCTGCGTAGCTTTTTTGCCTGTACTGAGCTAAAAAAAGCCTATCCTGAATGATCCTGACCTTGTCCAAGGCCTCCTGAACCAAATCCGTACCCAACAACCGAGCCTCTCCCGGCTCAAACCATCCAACCAGAGACCGACGCCACCTACCATATAATGCCTCAAAAGGAGTCATCTGGATGCTTGACCGGTAGCTGTTATTGTAGATAAACTCCACTAAAGGCAAGAATTGATCCCACAAACCTCCAAAGCAAGCGGCCTCTTACCGACCGGAATATAAGTAAGACTGCCTATACTGGCTAACTTCCTACTCAATGCATCGGCCACCATATTGGCCTTTCCAGGATGATATAGAATGGTGATGTCATAATCCTTCAACAACTCCAACCACCTCCTCTGACTCAAATTCAACTACTTTTGCTTGAACAAGTACTGAAGACTCTTGTGATCCGTGAACACCTCACATGCCACGCCATACAGATGATGCCTCCAAATCTTCAATACGTGAACTATGGCTGCCAACTTCAAATCATGAACCAGATAGTTTTTCTCATAAATCTTCAATTTCCTCGAAGCATAGGCAGTGACCTTTCCATAATGCATCAATACTGCTCCAAGCCCAACACGGGAAGCATCACAATAGACTATAAAGAGCCTTGAACCTGTGGGCAAAACCAACATCGGTGTCGTAGTCAGAGCAGTCTTGAGCTTCTAAAAGCTCGCTTCACACTCCTCCGACCATCTAAACTGGGCACCCTTCTGGGTCAATCTGTTCATCGGGGCTGCAATAGATGAAAACCCCTCCACGAACCATCGATAGTAGCCTGCCAACCCCAAGAAACTCTGAATCTCTGTAGCTGATGCTGTCTAGGACAGTTCTTGACTGCCTCAATCTTATTTGGGTCCACTTGAATACCCTCTGCTGATACAACATGACCCAGAAATGCAACTGAACCCAGCGAGAATTCGCACTTCGAGAACTTAGCATATAACTGACTATCCCTTAGAGTCTGAAGAACCACTCTAAGGTGTTACTCGTGCTCCTCCTGGTTGTGAGAATATATCAATATATCATCAATGATAACTATCACGAATGAATCTAAATAAGGTCTAAACACTCGGTTCATCAAGTCCATAAAAGCTGCTGGGGCATTCGTCAACCCGAATGACATAACCAAGAACTCATAATGCCCATACCGAGTGCGTAAAGCTATCTTAGGTACATCGAATGCCCTAATAATCAACTTATGGTAGCCAGATCGCAAGTCAATCTTGGAGAATACCCTGGCACCCTGAAGCTAGTCAAACAAATCATCAATCCTCGGCAGTGGATACTTATTCTTGATCGTTACCTTGTTCAATTGTCGGTAATCAATGCATATTCTCATGACCCATTCTTCTTCTTGACAAATAACACCGGCTCCCCCCATGGCGAAACACTTGGTCTAATGAAACGTTTCTCAAGCAAATCCTGCAACTGGTCCTTTAACTCTTTCAACTCCGGCAAGGCCATACGATATGGCAGGATAGAAATAGGCTGAGTGCCCGGAGCCAAATTAATACAAAAATAAATGTCCCTGTCGGGTGGCATACCCGTCAGGTCTGAAGGGAAAACATCAGGAAATTCCCGAACAATGGGCACCGAATCAATAAAAGGGACCTCAACACTAGAATCGCGAACATAAGCCAAATATGCCAAACACCCCTTCTCGACCATACACTGAGCCTTCACATATGAGATAACACTGCGGGTAGAGTGACCTAGAGTACCTCTCCACTCTAAACGAGGCATACCCGGAAAAGCTAAGCTCACAGTCTTGGCATGACAGTCCAAGATAGCATGGTAAGGTGATAACTAGTCCATCCCCAATATAATATCGAAGTCAACCATATCTAAAAGCAATAAATCTATACGAGTCTCAAGACCCCCAATCACTACAACATAAGAACAATGGACTCGATCACCACGATAGAATCACCAATGGTGTAGACACATAAATAGGAACACCCAATGCTTCACTAGGCATGACCAAGCACGGTGCAAAATAAGATGACACATATGAATACGTAGACCCTGGATCAAATAATACTGAAGCATCTAGATCACAAACCAGAACCGTACCTGTAATGACTGCGTCTAAAGCCTCAGCTTCGGGCCTAGCCTAAAGAGCATAACAGCGGGGTTGGGCCCCACCACCCTGAACCATATCTCTAGGTCGATCTGCTATTGGCTGGCCTCCACCCCTGGCGGCCTGAGCTCCACCTCTAGGACATTTACTTCCGCCTCTACCCCTGCCTCTAGCTGGCTGGGCTGGCTGTGGAACACCTGGCGCATGAACCATGGCACGAGAACCCTGGTGCTGAGAACTTCTCGGTGCTCGAGGGCAAAATCGGGCAATATATCCCGTGTCGCCACAAGCGTAATAGTCCCTTGGCAACTGAGTCTGCTGGCCCTGTCGACTTGAACGACCACAACGAAAACTCTGAAGTGGTGGTGCACTAATAGAAGCTGGTGGTGCACTGAATGGTTGCTGATCAGAATAGTGTGTATAAGAACCACGGCCACCTGATGCATCGTGAGAAACCTGGAGAGATGACTGAAAGGGCCAAGGAGGATGGCCTCTACCATATGAATCTCTACCTCCAGACGAGGTGCCACTGAATCTACTGGAATAACGGGGCCTCTTGTCTCCCCCATTACCACCCCCATGTGATAGTACCATCTCAATCCTTCAGGCTATATTTGCCACCTCCTGAAAGGATATCTCGCTCCCAGCCTCTCTATCCATCTGGAGACGAATAGGATGAATGAGTCCATCAATAAACTGTTTCACTCTCTCCCTCTTAGTGGTAAGTATACCAAGAGCATGGAAAGCCAGCTCAATAAACCTGGTATCGTACTAGGTGACTGTCATAGATCCCTGATGGAGACAGTCGAACTGCCTCCGATAGACCTCTCGATGTGTAATAGGGAGAAACTTCTCCAGAAATATATATGTGAACTGCTCCCAGGTCAAGGCTGGAGATCCTGCTGGTCTAGCTAAATAATAATCCCTCCACCAAGTCTTGGTGGATCCAGACAGCCGAAGAACCTCGTGGCAACTATTCTGATAATCCTGGGGATCCTCAATAGATGCACCACTGAATGTAGATGTGAAGAGCTTGGTTCCGTCGTCGCTCTGAGTCACTGCACCCGGTTGAACTTCCATAGCTAGCTGAACCACTAGAACCTGAACCTAGGGAGCTACCTGCTCCGGAGTACGTGTAGCAGGAGTCTGGGCTCCTCCTCCAGCCTAAGAAGGGGCTGGTGCTACAGGAAGCAATCCTGCTCAGGTGACACTCTCCATGAGGCCTACCAATTGAACCAGAGCGTCCTGAAGAACTGGGTAGCAATAAACCCCTCTAGGACCTGAGCTGGGACCACCGGAACTGCTGGACCAGAATCTCCTCGTCTAAATCAACCTGAGGCTCCGCCGCTAGTGCTGCTGCTCGAGGATGAGATTTGTCCCTACCTCATCCTCTAGCATGGCCTCGGCCNGTAGCAATAAATCCCTCTAGGACCTGAGCTGGGACCACCGGAACTGCTGGACCAGAATCTCCTCGTCAAAATCAGCCTGAGGCTCCGCCGCTAGTGCTGCTGCTCGAGGATGAGATTTGTCCCTACCTCATCCTCTAGCATGGCCTCGGCCTAGCCCTCTACCCCTACTAGGAGCTGCCTGGGGCTCGTACTGCTGATCGGTAGATGAGGAAGCGCATNCTAGCCCTCTACCCCTACTAGGAGCTGCCGGGGGCTCGTACTGCTGATCAGTAGATGAGGAAGCGCATTTTCTCGCCATCTACGAAAGAACAAATTAGAATTCAATTAGCATTGAGAAACCAAATTGCACGACAAGAAAGAACAAATGTGAAACTTTTCCTAACTTTGTAGCCTCTGGGTGATAAATACAGACGTCTCCGTACCGATCCCTCAAACTCTACTAAGCTTGTCCGTGAGTTGTGAGACCTATGTAACCTAGAGCTCTGATACCAACTTGTCACGACCCGGATTTCCCACCCTCGGGAGTCGTGATGGAACCTACTAATGATAGCTAGGTAAGACAACCCTTAACTACCTTTTTCGTTAATTGATTTACTTCTTTTAACAATTATCAGTAATATCATGAAAAAAACGGAATAAAGTAAATAAGCAAAAGTCTTAAATTAAAGAATCTGAACAATAATGCGGAAAATCCACATAACCTCTATCCAAGAACTGGTATCACATACTCACGAACAACTAAGAGTACTAAATACAAATGTTTGAAAGAAAAGTACAAACTGTTTGTCTCGAATACATGAGATAACAGACTAAAATAAAAGATAGAGTAGACGTCGGGCCTGCGGACGCCTGCAAGGCTACCTCGGGGTCTCGCTGGACTGAAGGCGAACTCCCACGCTACTGTTGATGTCCAACACCTGGATCTGTGCAAAAGAGCACAGAGTGTAGTATCAGCACAACCGACCCCATGTGCTTGTAAGTGCCTAACCTAACCCAGGCGAAGTAGTGACGAGACTAGACCAAACCACCACATAAACCTGTGCAGTTATGTATATATACAACGGAAATAGAGATACAGAGATAACCAATCAATATGGGAAGGGGAGCATGTTGTGGGGAAAATAACAACTTCGAATAAAATCATCAGATAACGAAGGAAAACAACATAGCTCAATCATAAACAATGCATTGGAAATCAATAAGTGCATGGCATCACCCTTCGTGCTTTTACTCTCGTTCTCACCAAGCAATGATATAATAACAACGTGCACGACATCACCCTTTGTGTTTTTACTCTCTTTCCTCACATATAATCAATAGCATCGGCACAGAATGGTACATTGTGCGGCACGACATCACCCTTCATACTTTACACTCTTCCCTCACGATAAAGGATAATGCACGACATCACCCTTCGTGCTTTACACTCTTTCCTCACAATAAACCAACAATGCACGACATCACCCTTCGTGCTTTAACACCTCTCCTGGCCCAAACAACAATCACAAACAAGGGCAATGGAATAAACAAAATAATAATAGAAATCCCGGCCAGTGAACAAGGTTGAAACAATTAAATCCCGGCAAGGGTACAACATAAATAATCTCAACGTCCGGGCAAGGGAACATAATCAATAAGAAACAATATCCCAGCAAGGGAACAATTTTAATAACTATCTATCTTTCTTTCAATTTTATTTCATATCTCACTTTACCACTTGATCCAATGCTCCAAAGGGTTCAACCATTTCATATACATTCATGATTGCAATATAACTTGATCCAGTGCTCCTCGATGTTCATAGGTCACAATTTCCTTTCACGGGCTTTTTACAACAGATAAGAATCATCACCAAGGCAAGAGAAATACAACAAAATCAAGATTTTCACAAACTAAAGACCCACGATCATGCTAGACACCAACGTGTAGATACTCGCCACCATGTCTATACATCGTACTCGACAATTAACACATAGCAAATAGGACTCAACTCCTAATCCCTCAAGCTAAGGTTAGACCAAACACTTACCTTAAACTTCCACGGCCAATTCAATCCTCAATAATCACCTTTCCTCTCGAATTTGACTCCAAATCGATCGTATCTATATAATAATGACTTCAATACATCAATAAATGCTAAACAATACAAACCCAATGCCTAATTATAGTTTTTCCATCATTTTCCCAAAATCCCAAAAATTGACCCCAGGCCCGCTTGGTCGAAATGCGAGGTTCAGACCAAAATCATATCACACATTCACCCACGAGACCGAATATATAATTTGTTTTCAAATTCGACCCCAAAATAAGGTCTAAATGAAGAAAAATTAAAAAGCCCTAACTCTACCCAATTCTCTAATTTCTACCCTTAATTTCATGTTCT
>MU725324.1:5970-27157 GCA_026770625.1 Nicotiana glauca
AGTATGGGGTAGAGCACCGTTGGGGATTGTGACTTGGTCCGTCCCGGTTGTTGATTTTACTGCGTGATTGACTGAAACCTACTTGATGCTATCATGATTTGGGTTGATTGCCATGTTTTGGGCTTCGTGCCGATTATTTGAATCCTTCAGGGATTGATATCACTATTTTTGCATTACTATGCATATTATTTGATCTCGGTTCAAGGTTTTAAATACTGTTTTGCAAACTCAGCCACCTTTCTAAGATTTGAAAACTTAAATAATATTTTACTGACGTTTGGAGCTAAGAACTGCTATTTTACTATTGCCCAAGGGGCTTATATGCATTTCTGGATTGAGCATGGATCGGGCTGCGCACCGCAATAGTGTTATATGTGCATCTCTGTACTGAGGATGGATCGGGCTGCGCGCCGCAGTGGTGTGATATTAATATTGCGCTTGGGCTGTAGGAGCCCCTCCGGAGTCTCAACCCCCACAGTGAGCGCGGGTACCCAAATGGATAGGGCTGTGCGCTGCAGCGGTCATGTGCATTGCATTGCATTGCATTCATGCATTGGTTCCTGTTTGTGCAACGTGGCATGACATTCAACACTTCATATCATTGGCATTCATGCTATTTCTTGCACTGTTACCAGATACCCTGGTTAATGGAGTGTTGTGCCTGAGTGGATGACTTATGTGCGGACTTGCACTATCTGATTATGCATGCAATTGCTTGACTGTTGGGAAAAGGATATTTTCAAAAGAGGTTTTTAACTGAGCCAAATATTTTCTAAAGGATTTTCACGGAATTACTGTTTTCGCAAGGGTCATACCGTCCTATATAGCATTATGGAGTATTTTACGTATTTTCTTACCGCTCAGTTATTATTTACTCTTATTACTCATGAGTTGGAGTACTCACTTTACTCCCTGCACCTCACGTGCAGTTGCAGATATTGTTTACCCGGTAGCGGGTTTTGAGCTGATTGAAGGTATCACTATTGTAGCGGAGTAAGGTGACCGCCAGCGTCCGCGGCACCTGATTTTCCTTTCTTTGATTTTAAATTTGATCCATGTAAATTACAGACTCTGTAGTTGTGTTCAGGCTTCTTTAGATGCTCGTGACTTGTGACACCCCGGTCGGGTTGTGTTGGGTTGTAAATACCGGTTATTATTGTCGTCAAGTTGTATTTATCTAATCATTTATGTTTAATAATTATTAAAGGATAATTTGGGTTAGTTGGCTGGCCTTGTCTTCATGAGAGGCTCCATCACGACCGGATTTGGAAATTGGGTCGTGACATTTTTTTTTTTTTAAGTACAAAAGTTATTTTATTAACTGACCAAATCAATTTAAATTGAAGAGAATCAACGAAAAGACAAAATGAAGCTAAAAAGACGGGAAATTCCTCAACAGGAACCACAGTCTTCTAAAAGATGCGTAATCTACGTCTCTAGCCTTTTTACTTTAATATTTTTTTTCCACTTGAAAGTTTTAACAATTGTTAAAAGAAAATGTCACATTGATATATGTAGAATAATGCGGTAGAGGTAATAAAATAATAAAAGTAGAAGAACAATATTCAAAGAAAAAGAGAATAATATTTATTAAATTTTGGGATAATTTACAATGGGGTAAGACTCTCTATTTACGGGGAAAAAATGACTTAGCTACAAAGTAAAACTCTCTAAAAGATAGACATTCACTCTAATTACAATTCTATTCATAACACTCCCCCTTGAATGTCTACTCAATAAGTAATGTGCCTCATTAAAACCTTAACTAAAATATAATCCAATGGGAAAAAAATCTAGTAAAGGAAAAAGAATACACATATCTAACAATACGCCTTTTAGTTGTCTCGTTAAAAACCTTGCAAGAAAAATCCGGTGGGACAAAATCTTGTAAGGAAAAAAGAGTGCAACACGTATTAAACTCCCCCTGATGAGAACATCATTTCACATCCTTGAGTCTTCGCATCTCAATCTTGTGTACTAGCTTCTTGAAGGTTGACGTCGGTAGAGATTTTATGAATAAATCAGCCATATTATCACTTGAACGTATTTGTTGCAAATTAATATCACCATTCTTTTGAAGATCATGTGTGAAAAATAACTTTGGTGAAATGCGTTTTGTCCTATCTCCTTTTATGAATCCTCCCTTCAATTGGGCTATGCATGCTGCATTGTCTTCATACAAAATCGTGGGTAGTTTATCACATTTCAAACAATATTTGTCTCAAATAAAATGTATTATAGACCTCAACCACACATATTCTTGACTTGCTTCATGAATAACAATTATCTCAGCATAATTGGATGAAGTAGCCACAATTGATTTCTTAGTCGATCGCCAAGATATGGCAGTGTCTCCACAGGTAAACACATAACATGTTTGAGATCGAGCCTTGTGTAGATCAGATAAATACCCAACATCAGCATAACCAACAAGATCGGGACTGCAATTATTGCCATAAAATATGCCCATATCGGTAGTCCCTTTTAGATACCGCAATATGTGTTTGATTCCATTTTAATGTCTCCTTGTGGGAGCAGAGCTTTATCTTGCTAAGACATTAACTGAAAAAGTTATGTCAGGCCTTGTAGTATTAGCAAGATACATTAGTACACCAATTGCACTAAGATATAGTACTTCAGGACCAAGTAGCTTTTCATTCTTTTCTTGAGGTCGGAATGGATCCTTATTCACATCAAGTGATCGAACAACCATCGGAGTACTTAATGGATTTGCTCCATCCATGTAAAATCGTTTCAATACCTTTTCTATGTAGGCAGATTGATGAACGAAAATTCCGTTTGCCAAATGTTTAATTTTCAAACCAATACATAATTTTATTTTTTCGAGACCTTTTATCTCGAATTCCTTCTTTAAATAATCAATTGCCCTTTGGAGTCCTATAGGAGTTCCAATAAGGTTTATGTCATCAATATATACAGCAAGTACAATAAATTTCGATGTTGTTTTCTTTATAAAAATACATGGACAAATGGTATCATTTATATAACATTCCTTTAATAAATACCCACTAAGACGATTATACCACATTCGTCCTGATTGCTTTAGACCATACAAAGATCTTTGCAATTTGATTGAAAACATATCCCGGGACTTTGAATTATGTGCGTTAGGCATTTTAAATCCATCAGAAATTTTCATGTATGTATCATTATCAAGTGAGCCATAAAAGTAGGCGGTAACCACATCTATTAAATGCATGTCAAGCTTTTTATGGACAACAAAACTAATGAGATAACGAAACGTTATAGCATCCGTAATGGGTGAATATGTCTCTTGATAATCGACACTAGGCCTTTGTGTAAATCCTTGTGCAACAAAGCGTGCCTTATATCTTTGTACCTTATTTTTCTCATTCCTCTTGCGTACAAAGACCCATTTATAGCCAACAAGCTTAACACCATTAGGTGTTTGGACTACAGGCCCAAAAATATCACGTTTTGCAAGTGAATTCAACTCTGATTAGATTGCTTCTTGTCATTTTGGCCAATCATGTCTTTGTCGACATTCTCCAACATATTGAGGTTCAAGATCATTACTATCTTGCATAATGCTAGATGTAACATTATATGTAAAGACATAATCCACCACTATATCAATCGATTCAAATTTGTCTCAATATCAATTAGATTTATTGATAGTTCCTTATTTTCTTGGGTACCAGGCTCAATGATTTCCTCATAAATCTCAGGATTGGTTAAATTGTGTATTTCTTCATGAGACTCTTTTTTAGTGTCATCTTGATCATTTGTTTTCCTTTTTCTAGGATTTCGATCCTTAGAACCTAATGGTCTGTCACATTTTAGGCGTGCTTTTGACTCATTAGCTATGATACTAGAAGATTGTCCAACAGGGATATCAATACGGATTGGAATATCCTCTGCATGGATATGTGATTTTGTTATCCTTTTCAGATGCGTAAATGCATCTGGCATTCGATTTGCTATTTTTTGCAAATGAATAATATTTTGCACCTCTTTTTCACATATAGAGGCACGTGAATCAAGATGAGACAATGATGGATTTTTTCATAAAATGCTCGTTTGGTTTCACCATTTTCTCCCCCTAATTTTAAGAAAAGTGTCTCATCAAATCGACAGTCTACAAATTGTGCAGGGAACAAATCCCTGGTTAATTTTTCGAGGTAGCAAATAATGGAGGGCAATTCAAACCAACATATATTCCTAACCTTCTTTGGGGGGGCATTTTGGTGCGATATGGCGGTGCTACAGGCACATATACTACGTATACAAAAATTCTTAAATGGGATATATTAGGTTCATGACCCAAAATTAATTGCAACGGAGAATATTTATGATAATTTGTCGATCTGAGACAAACTAACATTGATGCATGCAAAATGGCGTGACCCCAAACAGAAGTGGGCAACCTCATTTTCATGAGTAACGGTCTTGTTATCAATTACAGACATTTAATTTAAGACTCTGCAAGGCCATTTTGAGTGTGAACGTGAGCTACAGGATGTTCCACTCTTATACCGATTAATAAGCAATAATTATTAAATGCTTGGGATGAAAACTCAACAGCATTATCAAGTCTAATAGACTTAACTGGATTATCGGGTAATCGCACCCATTAATTTTGCAAACGCGAGGTTGCGAGATGACAATAGGCACACATGAAACCATCTAGAAGATGCATCTATTAAGACCATAAAATATCTAAACGATCCACTAGGTGGGTGAATAGGTCTACAAATGTCTCCTTGTTTACGTTTCAAAAATGCAGGGGACTCAATCCAAACCTTTGTTGGTGATGGTATAATAATTAACTTGCCTTGATAACAAGAAGTGCAAGAAAAATTATTATTTACAATAATCTTTAAATTCTTTAATGGATGCCCATTTGAGTTTTCTATAACCCGTCTCATCATAATTGATCCAGGGTGTCCTAATCGATCATGCCAAAGTACAAAAGTATTGAAATCAGTTACATTTTAGTTTAAAATAGAATGTGCCTCAATTGCACTATATGTTGTCCAATACATGCCACAAAATAAAGATGGGAACTTCTTAATAGCCCTCTTTTGGCCAGAGACATTCTTGGTAATGATGAGATATTCAAGATTATTCTCATCTATTGTCTCTTATTGATATCTATTTCGGCGGATATCTTTAAAACTCAAGTTGCTTTTGGACTTGAAGGAGAACATTGCATTATCTATGATAAGTATTGTTCCCTTGGGCAGAGTTATAGCAGCTCTTCCAGAGTCTTCAATTAAATTACTACTACCAAAAATTGTAGTAACATCTGCCTTACACGTACTTAAATGAGTGAAATATTTCTTTTCTTTGAATATTGTATGTATCGTACATGAATCAATTAAACAAATATTTTTATAATTGAACTTTGATCCAAGTTTATTTTGTGAGATATCCATATTTGCTTCCCATGGTTTGATATACAAAAGAAATATACGAATAAATATTTGGAAAAGAGACAAAGCGAAGTCAATAACTCAATAATGACTTATTCAATAAGTGTGATAATAATTTTCCGTAAGACACAATCTTTGATTGAACAACTTAATTAGAAAACAAATATTGTATTTTAATAAAAATTTCATATAGTGTCAGTTAATTTAAAAGCTTTAGCAAATATTTTCACGCTAGTCTGTAAGACACTTTTTCGTTTGCAAGTTTTTGTCCTTTTTTTTGTAATTTGTTTTTCACGATGCCCAACTCCTAACATAAATTACAATTGATACTGACTATAAATTTTGACCATTCTCAAACTTTATTCAATGACAGATTATACTAATTCGACATACTAATTAAAACTACAACTCATGTAAACTACGATAATTACATGATGTTTATTCACTAACTAATACGAATAAGCAAAATAAAATAAAATCAAACTACTCAATCTTCTTTAACCACAAATCCATCACCGATCAAGTGGTCTATTTTTCCATCAGGGCGCTCAAAGAAGTCTGCCACATCTAAGTGGGTGATATCAAATTCATTGTCATAGACAAAATTAGCTTTAGGGCCTTTATTCTTTAGAGATGCTTGATAAAGCTCAATCAAATATCTTGGTGTACGATAAATATTTGCCCAATGCCCTTTTCCATTCAACGATAGCATTCAGTTTCTGAACTATTTGCCTTTGGCTTCTCATCTTTCCCTTTCCACTTTTGGTGGTTATTTTATTTGGGGAGGTGATTAACACTAGGAAAATTTCTTCCTTGTCTACGGCCACAGACATGACCATGACCACGAATAGGGCCACGCCCTTTTCCATGCTTAACATAATGGGAATATACCTCATCATTTGATTCCAAAATGATAAATAAAATAAATAAAAATACAAGACTTAGCGTTAAAATCGAGATAAGCCAGCAGATAGCTTGGTTCGGGGACCAGAGCTTCCAATGACAATAATAAGAATATCAATAGACGACAAAATAAAATGTTATTGAGCTTAGAATAATGTATAGCATAATTTTCTCACAAATTTCATGTCATTACAATTACTGTTGAAATTACTATTTATAGTTATAGGGAACAAAGTCCCAAGATCAAGCCCCTCTTAAATGACAATTGTGAGGGTCGTTTAAAAATGTGTAATGGCAGGCTATGAATGTCAAAATTCTCTATAACAGGACTGTGTATTTAATACTACATAATATTATTAATGAAATTCTATCGGGTGGCAGGCATTCATTTGTCTTCATTAGCAATATTCCCTCCGGGGGCTTCCCGATACCAATCGAAGCTGCTGCCACCGGTTTTGGTTTCCACCTATCCCACTTTCCATTTGTCTCTGATTCCACGTATCGCTCTATTATATGAGTATTTAATATGAACCGATTTTACCTTATACAGATAGTCCCCCTGCTTTCTGGTGGCACATCTTTGTGTCATCGGGAAGTTGGTAAAGATATCTTTCTTGGCAGAAAATTTTCTGATCTCCTCTGAAAAGTTTTTGACGCTTGATTAGACGCACGTCTCTCCGTATTTAATGCCCTGAACATGCGTCACTCCAAGATTTAGCAATACTTTCGCCGGTTCTCCAGGTAATCATGGCCACGATTTTAGCCTCATATTCCTACTTATATGCCTCATTTTTCTTCTTTTAGACTTCACAATTTTTCGAACTCTCTCAACTTTTCTTACTCAACTCTCTCTTGCTTTCACTCTTCTTTAACTTTCTTCTTCAAAGAATTTTTACTTCATTTTGCCAACCATGGCCTCCTCCTCCAAGAACTCAAACTCTTCAAAAAACAAAGAAAGCACCAATGATGCTGCCCCTACTAAGGTGAGCACAATTATTCCCCGACGGCTCAGTACAGCGAAGGATTTTCAAGAGAAGTTTTCTTCCGCTAACTCCTGCAAATGGGTTGTTAGTGTGTACCCTTCTTCCATCCGTCCTTCTAGCATCCTTGTTGTGAAGGAGGACTGTGGTTGCCATGATTTGAACATCATTGCTCTCGATCTGGCAGAGCAAGTAACCTTCCCTAATAAGGGTTTTACATACGTTTACATGTATCCATTAACTTTGGGCCCATTCTCATTGAGCGGGGGACTTGACCCCATAATCTTGGAGGTTTTCTATCGGTACCAAGTCTACTTGGTACAGGTAAGCCCCTTTATGTGGCGGACGGTAGCCTGTCTATGGTGGGTATGCCAGGAGACGGGAGAAGATCTCTCGTTGGCCCATATGACGAATCTTTACTCTCCCAAGATCTTTCGTGGTAGAGTAACAAACTTTAGCAAACGTGGTCACCATGCTTTTCTCACTAGCATGGATGATAACAACGGCCATGGATGGATGGAGCGGTTCATTGTAGTTGCCACCAAGGACATCATCCCGTCTATAATTCCATCTTTCCCCGAGTCACAGACTGTACATGTAAGCTCAACGTATGTCTTTTCCACGATTAAAGGTTGTTTCAAGTTGTTACTTATCCTTCTTTTTTCACTATTTCAGCAACTTAGTGGACACCACCAAGGGTTGAAGGCTTGGACCTATGGGTCCAGAAGATTTTGGATATTACCATGCCTGAGACCCGCCGGTGGAAAGAATTGGCCCTTAAATACGGGTGGAAGGCCAAAAATTATGGTAAGTTGATTCTCGAACTAATCATATTTTTACCTCACGTATAAGAAAATAAGTTAACTTCCCTTTTCGTTGAATTCAAGTCTTCCGCAGGGCTCTATTACCGTCTACGAGGAGGACGTTTTAGTTGATCCCACAGAGGTGGTGAGGTTGCTGCATGAGGCTTTCACCCGAACGCGCGCCATCGGACCTGCTTCCGATGCAGGTGCTTCCTCTCGGAGTCCTCGACCGGAGAATAAGGAACAAAAAGGCGACCTTCCTCTACGACCGAGGGTAAAAATAAAAGGGTGAAGAACTCCGCGTCCGAGCCAGCCATAGCCCAAGTGATTGATGATGATGATTGGGAGCCAGTGATGGAAGGGCTTTCCTACAGAGTTGATGATGGCCTTCATCAACTCAACAGAGTACTCAATTTGAAGAGCTAATAACACCAATAGAGGACTATGTCCAAGCACTCTAGGAAAGTGTAATATAGATGAGGATGCCAATTTTTGTTTTCGAGCCCTAGTCGCTGCTCCCGATACTGTAAGGCTGGGTACCAGGCCTCTTATGTCTTTAGTTGATGAGCAACCAATAACTAGTACTGATTTTTCCACAACTGCTTTACAAGCCACAACGCCATCAGCTTCATCTCCTTCTTCGCCAGCCATGCCTTCACCACCAGCAACTGCTACATCATCCCCATCAGCCGCAGACACCCGAGAGGAGGATGTCCCCCATCCCAGTCCCTAGACCATAGGAATTTGGGGCATAGCTATTCACCCCGTACAGATCCTCAAAGGAGGTCTCCTCTTGGTTTCTACCTGTCACGACGCAAATCTCAACATGTCGTGATGGAGATATCATGGCACTAGGCAAGCCGACAATCACAAACTAAGCATAGTATATTGAACTTATAGAAATCTCATAAATAACTGAAAGGAATAACTGTGACTTAAATACAAACTTCCCAAAGACCCGGCTGTCACCAAGTAGATGAGCTACTGAGTGACAACACAGTCTAAATCTCTAATACAAATGTCTGAAGGATAGAACATTACAAAATAAAAACTGAAAAGAAGGAGAGTCGGGGTCTGCAGGCGTCATAGCAGCTACCTCAAATGTCTCCTAACAAATACTGCTTCGAGTCTAGCAACCACCAGGTGTCAGATGTACCCATATCTGCACATGAATGTTCATTCAGTGGTTCATGTTTCCATGCTCCGGACGTATGATCCGTCTCATGTTTTGGACTTTAATATAGCTCATTTAGATGGGGATTTGACTTATGATATGGAACCGGTGGCCATTTTGGATTGGCAGGTTCGAAAGTTGAGGTCAAAGAATATAGTTTCAGTAAAGGTGCAGTGGAGAGGTCAGCCAGTCGATGATGTTACTTAGGAGACCGAGGGGGAGATGTAGAGTAACTATCCACACCTATTTGAGACCCCATGTATGATTCTAGACCCGTTCGAGGACGAACATTTGTTTAAGAGTGGAGAATGTAACGACCTGGCCGATTATTTTGAGTATCGTAGCCCCATTTTACCATTTATTACTTATTTTATATTCATTTGTTGTTATGTGACTTGCCGGGGTGGTTGGTTTGGTTTCGGGGATGTTTCGGAATGAATTGGGACACTTAGTCCCAAGGTTAAAAGCCTAAGTTGAAAGAGTTGACCGAATATTGACTTATATGTACATGACTTCAGAATGGGGTTTTGATGGTTCTGATAACTCCATATGATGATTTTGGAATCAAGAGTGTGTTCGGATATTGGTTTTGATGGTTCTGGTAGCTCCATATGATGATTTTGGACTCATTAGTGTGTCCGGATATTGATTTAGAGGTCCGTAGATGATTTTGGCTTAAATTGGCGAAAGATGGAAGTTGAAATTTGGAGAGTTGAGAAGTTTGACCGAGAGTTGACTTTGTTGTTACCGGGATCAAATTTTAGTTTCGGAAGATGAAATAGGTCTGTTGTTTCCTTTATTACTTGTGTGCAAAATTTAAGGTCAATTGGAGTTGATTTGATAGGTTTCGGCATCTATTATAGAAGTCGGAAATCCATTAGTTTCGGTTCGATTCGTGTTTTTGATATTGTTTGGTGTGATTTAGGCCTTGACTAAGTTTGTATGATGTTTTAGGACTTGTTGGTATGTTTGGATGGGGTCCCGGGGCCTCAAGAGTGATTCAAATGGAAATCGGATCAAAAGTTGGAATTAGGCAAATTCTAGTTGCAGCAGATCTGGTGTGACTGCATCTTTGAGGTTTTGGCCGCAGGTGCGGAGTCGCAAAAGCGTCCAAGAAGGCGGATATTTGGGATTTGGAGAGTTAGCCTGGGAGCGTAGGCGCGGGAGGAAGTCTGCCGCACCGGATGCACTTCTATGCATGAAGGCCCACAGAAGCGGAAAAGGGGACCTACATAAGCGGAAGGACTTCACAGGCGTAGAAGCGCATGAGCGGTGGATAAGCCACAAAAAAGGTCCCGCAAATGCGAGTAGGGGACCACAGGTGCGATTGGTCGAGGACTTAAGTGAGTCTTGGAGGTGCGGAACTTTAACTGCAGATACGGTTTCGCAGAAGTGGATATTGGGCTCCCAGGTGTGAAAAGCCTTGCAGATTATATAAAGACGAGGGTTATAGTGTTTTCTTCATTTTTGGACTTTGAGAACTCGGATTGAGGTGATCTTTGAAGGGGTTTTAACTAGATTTTAAGAGGTAAGTAACTTTTGGTTATTTGTATCTATTAATATTGAATACCCATTGGATTTTCCCCATATATTTGGTCTTTTTGAGGTGATATTTAGGGATTTTTGACCTATGTATTGGAGAGTAAGATTTGGGGATTTCAGTGGTGATTTGAGGCCAGAATTGGGTGATTTTGGTATAGTTGGACTCATTATTGAATGGGTATTCGGATTTTATAAATTTTATTGGATTTAAAGACGTGGGCCTGAGGTTGACTTTTTGACTTTTGATAAAGAACTTAGCTTTATCATATGAGATTGATTCCTATAACTTGTATTGATTGTATTAAGTTGTTTGTGGCTAGATTCAAGTCGTTCGGAGGCTGATTAGCGAGGCAAGGACTTGTTAGAATAGAGATTTGTACGGTTTGAGGTAAGTTACACTTCTAAATTTAGTTCTGAGGGTATGAATTCCTGAAATACGTGTTATATGATTGGTGCTGAGGTGATGCACATGCTAGGTGATGGGCCTATGGGCGTGCACCGTGGTAATTGTGACTCGGTCTATTATGTGGTACTGTGTAGTTATCAAACCTTGTTGCTATCCATGTAATCCTTACGTGTTAGAGTAAGCTACAATCCATGTTAGAAATCATGTTTAGGCTATATGATTATTCTGTTGGGACCCACTGAGGTCATTTTTGCTGTTAATTTATTTGCTTAAATTGCAATTATGTACTTAGTCACATCCACTATTTGCATATCATATCTCAGTCTCTATTGCTATTTATTATTAGATCATATATCATTTATTGGGCTGATTGGCATGAGATTTGTGAGCCTGAGAGACTAGAGAGATTGATGACTAACTTGGGGCCTGAGAGCCATGTTGTGGTGAAGTTGTGGATCGGGCTTCACGCCGCAACATGCCATATATATATATATATATATATATATATATATATATATATATATATATATATATATATATATATATATATATATATATATTTTGGATCGGTTATTTATGAGATTTCTACTATTAAATTCAATATATTATGCTTTTAAATTACCGAAAATGGTCAAATATGTCCTTATACTATTGAAAAAGGTTTAATATTACCATCCGTTATACTATTAGTCTAAATATATCCCTAAAGTCATACTATTGGTCCAAATATATCCCTGACATCATGAAAGTGGTACAAACCTACCCTTCCTCCGTTAACTGCCTTCCCTATGAACACATTTTATTGCTACCTCACCATTTCACCCTGTTTGCAGCTACCAAGTTCAATTACTTTAAAGTTCTATCATTATTTTGAAGACTTCACTGCCGCTACTTCCTCTTGCTTTTCAAAATACATGTTGCTTCTCCGGCCGATACTGGAATTAAAACTTTAAACTAGTTTGCCTGTATCTTTGCTTAGTTTGTTATATAAAACAAAATGTATTTTTGTCTGTATAAGCATTAATTTTGAATAGCAACATCGAAATTCTCTCGGTTCACATTGTTTTATATTATCTTTAATTGTTAGCATTTCATTTGATATAGTTTGTCTGTATATCTATGATCTGTGATTTTTCTTCAAATGAACGGGAAAGAAAGGTTATGGGGAAGGGATGAAAATGGGAGTATAATGGTGAGGTGGCAATGAAATGTTGCAATAGGGAGGCAGTTAACGAAGGAAGGGTAGGTTTATACCACTTTTATGATGTCAGGGATATATTTGGACCGATAGTATGATGTTAGGGGTATTTTTGGACTGATAGTATAACGGAGGAAAATATTAAACTTTTTTCAATAGTATATGGGTATATTTGACCCTTTTCCGTTTAAACCAAAATGTGTAGGTATTTTGTGATTGTCGGCTTCCCTAGTACCGTGATAGGTGTGTCACGATCCAAGTTCTCCCTCCGTAAACTGTCGTGATGGCACCTAGTCTCTACGACTAGGTAAGCCTAACAATTTGCGGAAAATGAAAAAAAGATACAAAACTAACAATTAACAGGTAAATATAATAAAGGAATTTAGAATGCCGCTTGGCATATACAATAATAATACTCTCGAACTTAACATAGCACTCCCAAAACCTGGAATCTCATGAATCACAAGCTAAAGAAATACATAATGTTTCTAACTCCAGAAGTCTAACAACAAAACAAAATACAGGAAGTCTATAACTGAAGGGAGAATAGAGAGGGACTTCTAGGTCTACGGACACGGCAAATATACCTCAAAGTATCTGGATCACCTCGCCTCACTGGAAGAATTGCTGAGAAGAAGAACCTGGATCTGCACACGAAAACATGTGCAGGAAAGGGCATGAGTACACCACAACGGTACCCAGTAAGTGTCAAGCCTAACTTCGGCTGAGTAGTGACAAGGCCAGGTCAGGGCCGTACTGGTTTATACATATAATAAGATAAAACATCATAAAATATCGTAGTAGAGTTAAAATGCTAACAATCAATAAAGAGTGAAATCACAGGAAGGAATAACCCAATACATAACGATAGTAACAGGGGATCTCCCGGGATACCGTCCCATAAACCCAAACGTAAATGTACAGACGATCTCTCAAAATATCGTTCTGTAGTCCCAAAGTAAATATCTAGCACAGGGTAATCTCCTGGGATACCGTCCCGTAGTCCCAAACATAAACACACAGGGGGATCTCCCGAAATATCGTTCTGTAGTCCCAAAATAAATACACCACTCATTCAATATACACAACAGTTCCAGCTATGAAATATCTACATTTATAATCAAGTTCGTAGCAAGGAAGACAGGTAGTTCTTACTCTAAATATGCTACACAGAATCCAGGTAAGCAGCTAAAGCAAATAAAATAGTTAAGGCACATAAACATGCTTTCCTAAGCTAAATAGGAGGCGACGTATACTAATATTGCTCAATTAAAGGAAAACAGAGTTAATTACTTATTTAAAATGGGGTTTTTCAATAATTAGCACGTATACACACTCGTCACCTCATGTACACAGCATTCATATAACAACAGTACCAAAATCCTAAGGGGAGTTTTCCCACACAAGGTTAGGCAAGCCACTTTTCACGAACCAAGCTCAAAAACCAATCCGAAATCACGCTCTTGCCACGAGTATCCAACTCCGAGTTGCTCAATTCTAATCAAATCAATAACATAACGTAAATATAGCTACAAGCAACTCATTTAACTAATGAATTCAAAGCTAAGGCATGAAAATAGAAAAATGCCCAAAAATCCTCCCCAGGCCCACGTCTCGGAATCGAGTAAAAATTACAAATTACGAACACCCATTCACTCATGAGTGCACTCGTACAAAGATCATCCTAATTCGACGTCAAATTCCTATTCAAACTAGGAGGGAACCTTTTCCCCCATTTCCAAACTTCCACCCTCAAATTCCTATAAATGAGGAAAACAACAATAGAGTTATGTATTAGGACCAAATTAGAGTTAGAATTCATTGCCCAATAGTTCTTCTTCAAAATCTCTCACGAAATCGCCTCCCACAGAGCTCCAAAAATCCCAAAATTGAAAATAGGATAAAACCATCGACTTAGCCCTTTTTCTGCCATAGATCTCGCTTCTGCGACAGGGACACTGCATCGGCGATCCCGTACCTGCGGGAAAATCATCGCAGATGCGGAAGTCACTTATCCGGGCTGGGGTCGCATTTTCGGTAACTAGGCCGCATCTGCGATCTCCCAGACGCATTTGCGATTCTTGATGCCAAGTCCATTTTCTCTTCTGCGGTCCACTTAGCCGCTTCTGCGGTACCACACCTGTGGTCCAACATCCGCAGGTGCGATTATATCAGGTTCAACAACTTCAGAAATTGCCTAAGTCCAAATTTTCATCCGTCAAGCATCTGAATTCACTTGGGGCCCCCAGGACTTCAGCCAAACAAACCAACGAATCCTAAAATATCATACGAACTTAGTCGAGCCCTCAAATCACATCAAACAACGCTAAAATCACGAATCTCCCTCCAATCCAAACTTAATGAACTTGAAATTCCAAAATTATACAATCGATGCCGAAACCAACCAAACCATGTATGATTGACCCCAAATTTTGCACACAAGTTACATTCAACACTATGGACCTACTCCCACTTCTGGAATCAGATTTCGATCCCGATATAAAAAATTTCACTATCGGCCCAAAACTTCAATAATTCAACTTTCGCCATTTCAAGCCTATATAAGCTACGGACCTCCAAAACACAATCCGGACACAACCCTAAGCCTGGAATCACCCAACAGAGCTAACGGGATTCCATCCTAGAGCCATCTTCATACTGCTCCGACTACGATCCAAATTCTAAGACTTAAACTCTTATTTAGGGACTAAGTGTCCCAAAATACTCCGACAATCAAAGCGAACCATCCCGGAAAATCACAATAATAGAAATAGACATGGGAAAAGTAGTTAATAGGGGATCAGGGCGTTAATTTTCAAAATGACCGGCCGAGTCGTGACAAGGTGCCATCACGACATGTTGAGATTTAGGTCGTGACATTAGTGAGAGTCATTTGTTGTCTCGACTGGTGGAACTTGCCAATTACCTGAAGCCGTTGGCTTCAGAGAAAGATAGGAAGAAATATACTCTCTCTTTTGGGCGAGTGTATGGTAAACAACACCATGCATAAGGCAGAAGTGGTATGATATTTGCTCTTTTTATTGCTTCTTCTTGTCTTGTTATGACAGTATTCCTGATTTGTGTTTTTACTTTGTAGGCTAAATTCATTACTTCTGAGGGCCTTTAGAAGTTGATCCTCGATAAAGAAAAACTCACGTGGGAGGGGGATGAAATTGTTGCTCGCCTCCCAGCACTAGAAGCATAAGCTGCCAAAGCCATTGAGTTGGAGGCTCGGTTACAGCAGAGTGAGCAGGAGGTGATGACCCTCAGCTAAAGGTACAATTTCAAAAGGCCAAGGCAAAATGGTCAAAATGTTGTTCTTGCTTCTGCCGAGCGCGAGGCTACCTCTACTGAGATGTTGAATAATTTGGAGCCAGCCTTGAATTCCAAAGCTGATGCTACTGAGGAGAAGCGTGCCCAGATGGAAGAGAAGTATAAGAGGGTCATGGAGCACAATAAAGTTTATAACTCAACTATCCGTGACCATGATGTCAACCTTTAGGCCACAAGATCTGAGGTTGATCAGCTTAAGTCAGAGCTTCAGCACCAAGCGAATTCTCTCATTGTTGTAAAATACATTCTATTTATAGCATGAGGAGAAATGTTAGAAGAGTCCAAAGCGGGCATCATTGATTTTTATGCCGAGATCGCCAAGGGCTATGAGCTGTAGTTAACTGCCCGAAGAGGCCTCCCGGTTCAACCTGATGCAACTGAATCTTTTGGTTCTAGTTCCAAGTCCTGGGGAACTGAGGAAGAAGTTAAAAGGGATGATGTGAAGGTCAAGATCCTGCGTCGGTGGAAGATTTGCCTACTTCTCCTAGGGGCGCAGAGGCTTCTCTTCCCCAAAGTTCTAGGGACGCAGTAATTTTGTTTTTTGCTTTCTTTCCCTTTTGTTTTCTGTTTCATACTTTTGTACTTGTGGCTTGGCACGTTTGTTATATAAAAGTGCTTTTTTGTTTAATCATTACGCAAATTTTCCTTTTGTGTCGAGTTATGCAAGGTTTCAGATGTATTTTTCCCTAATAGGTTTCAGGCATAAATATTTCTGGAACCAACTTTACTGTGAGAGTTTCATAAGAGATGGCTCTCTTATGTTTACGCTGCTCTTGAATAGACGTCTCTTGTTCATTCCGACACTAGCATTTTAAGTACTTGATTAACTTTCAAATGATAAATTAATTCATCGTTTGGACAAGAAACAAGATAAAAATAAAAGGACTTTACTTCATTCCTTCCATTTTCAAAAGTATATAAGCATTCGTTGTGCTGAAAAGAAAATTGCCATCACTTGTGGCTAACTTGTACAGCTTGTTCCTATGAGGTAGGCTACGCAGTCCCCTGTCTCGATGATACATCATTGTTCCCAGATTTCATAGTCCCGATTTATGTGGCAGTCATGTTGCCGTATTCTCATATCATTTCCCCCCCCTCCCCAGAGTTCGAATGCGAATTTGAACACTAAAAGTCTTGTTCCTTTGAAGATCCCACTAGTGAATGATTGGATAATCTTTGGTCCGATAGCAAGCTTCATTTCCCATTAGGAACTTTTCTATAGAGCCAAAGATTATCTAACCACCCTCAAGTGGCTTGCACTTGTGAATGGCTGGGTAACATTTGGTCCAATAACAAGCTTTATTTCCCGTAGGAACTTTGCTATCGAGCAAAAGATTATCTAACCGTCCCGTAGTGGTTCATTATTTCCATGCCTTGTCGTTTAAAGGTCTTATTTTTGCTGATGGTACTTCCTTCGTACTATGCTTTCCATTGTCGCCTCGTTAAAACCTTACTAGAAAAACCCAATTAGGATAGAAATTGGGCGAAGTTAAAAAGAGTGCAACACATACTCTCAGTATAGGCGGTACTCATCAGTAATAGCACCTTTTAAGGTGTGCCACATTTCAGTTTCTCGACAATTTTACCCAGTCTTGATTTTCCAGTTCATATGATCCTTTCCCGGTGAGAGCTGAAACCCGGTAAGGGCCTTCCCATGTTGGACAAAGCAAACATAGGTGTAATTTTAGAAAATTACTATTCGTAGCTATATTTGAATTTAATAGCAAATCAACCTATTGTACTGAAATAATTATCAATTATTTTGATCCGAAGCAGGAGAGCACTAAACTCTCGTAGCTAGTTGGTTAGACTATTTGCTTAGTAAGCAAAGGTCTTGAGTTTAAAAGCATTCTATTTTTCTATATTATGTTACATATAGTAATTAGACCCTAAACTATACTGATATATGAAAGTTCTACTTAAATTTTCCCAATTCACCTTTTTTTAGCCCAATCACAAACTAGTACTTACTTCCATTGGAAAAAGAAAAAGAAGGGTACCCCTAGATAGGGTGATTCCCAAGCAATTTTTGTGAAGGATTTTACAATTGAGTTTTGGTAGAATCTGCAGATATTTATCCAATGGCACTCTCCTACTTCCCAGAAACTAACAAAAACGAAAGAGAATTTGCCAAATTCCTGCTTCTTCTTACTCTAGCACAAGTGCATTAACAAATACTAAAAAAAAATCCCTCTTCTCCCGCACACACACTCTAGCCTACTAAAACTTTCTCTCTCTCTCTCTCTGTAAATACTGAGAGTATTTCTGCATTTGTTTCCAAGAATCTCTCATAACTCCCAGACGAAACATAGGTTCCATTTTCTTTCTCTTTCTTTATTCCATTTTACAATTTCTTGCTCAAGTTATAGCTTTATACTTGTTTTAGAATCTTGCTACAATTTCTGTAATTTTAAGGTTTTCAGTTCTTCTAAAAATGCTTGCTTTAGTTATCAGAAAAAAATGCTAGTTATCTGCAAAGTTTACAGCTTTCTCTTTTGCCTTTCTGGTTTATGTTATCCTCATTTGCTGCCATTTTAATGTATTGACTCACTTTGAATTAGTGTGAATATTGAACCCCTTTACAAATTTCCCCTGATTATACCTGTTTGTTGTTTTTTTTTCCAAGAAAACTGGCAGGTGCTGAAAGTAAATTTTAGACTCAAATTCAGATATAGTCAAGTGGGGTTGTCATATTTTTGGTGGAATTATCAGGTTAAGTTGATTTGTGATTCTGGAATTTTTTGGGTATGGCTAGTTGTACATCAGCTGTGTGTATGCCTCCTGATACTCGATTGCAAAATGGGTTATTAGCTGTTCTTGGGAAAAGATTTTGCCCTTTGAAAATGCAAGATGACAAAAATGGATTCTTAGGTGTTAACCAAAAGGGTATCTCAAGTTGGCCACATTTCAAGTTCAAGTGTTCAGCTAATTCACATAGGTTCAACAATTATCAAAGTAAAGACTCATTTCTAAATCTGCATCCTGAAATTTCAATGCTTCGAGGTGAAGGAAACGATACTTTTACTACCTCTAAACAAGAAAGCTCTGGTGGTGGTGTCACTGAGAGCTTAATGGACTCGTCAAACTTGAAGAATTTCAATGAGGCTAAAATTAAGGTGGTTGGTGTAGGAGGCGGTGGATCAAATGCAGTTAATCGTATGATTGAGAGCTCTATGAATGGTGTGGAGTTTTGGATTGTGAACACTGATATTCAGGCGATCAGGATGTCACCTGCGTTTCCTGAGCATCGATTGCCAATAGGCCAAGAGCTCACGAGAGGACTTGGCGCCGGTGGTAATCCAGATATAGGAATGAATGCTGCCAAAGAAAGCAAGGAAGCTATTGAAGATGCAGTTCGTGGTGCAGATATGGTTTTTGTGACTGTAAGTGCAGCTTCTTTTTAGGGCAATAAGTTTATTGAGATAGGTGTTCAGCTTTATACTGATTTTACTTCTACGCTCTTTTGTATCTTTCTTTGTATGATGTTGTAACTCACATATGCTTCTATACAACATTTTTTGTTTCATTTTTTTCTTAGATAATAGATACTGCTTTGGTGATACATTGCTTCCTTTCTGTCTCTCGGGAGCATATTGAAACTCATAAAAGATATTTGTGACAGATTCAACTGAAATAGATTCTCTTAATCACATTTATCATTATGAATTACATGATTTTCACAATTAAGGGCAAGTTAAGTAGAATTGATTTTCTTAACGTATGACCCCTCTTACCTCAAAGCCTCTGGAAATGGTAAAAAATGGCTGTTTAAGGGAAATCACCCTTTAGTCTGTCTAAAGTTCATTATCCCTGTTACTTATTGCTGAAGTCGTGTTGGATTGTCCTACTACATTCCTTTAGGCTTCTTTGTTTCACAACTTTAGAATCCTAATAGTTCCATAAAATGTACTATATATTATACCTAGTGAATCAAAAATATAAATTTCGAGGATGAACACTCGACGTTCAACATATCATTAGTTTGAGCCTCAGTTTGGGAGACTAGGTTGGACACCAGGCATAAATGTAAATTAGTCAATTAGGTGAACTGGATGCTGGATAATAGGATGAGAAACAATCAGGTTTGACTAGATCATCCATGCAAAGGGAGGGAAAAACTTTGAGAGAAGCATTCTTGATATTTTCATATTGCCTTGATGATCAGTCTGGTATTTCAATCATTACCGAGAAAGCGAAGTCTTTATGTTTAGCTTAAATGCATAATAGGGTCATTTCCGTTGTTAGTTTTAATCCATTTACGATAACTTCAGCTTGACTATGCATGACGGGAAATACTGAAATTTCGCCAAGCATTGTGTTGGAAGGCTTAAGCGAAGGGCAAAATGTTCCAGGGGTATAAGCAAAATGGTGAACTTCTCTTTGAGCGACTTATTAGAAATCGTAGTCTGTTCCCAGATTCTATGAAGTTTGACTGGTGTCTGGAACTCAGTGAGAATTCTTACATTGAGCACATATTTACTCTACAGTACTTAATAAAAGGAATATTTTATTCTAGAATAGAGTATAATTTTCTGTTCTGGCTTAGATTTTTGGTCCTGAGACTTTTTGGAATGCCAATCCTTAAACGATATCCTCACGGAACTATATATGTCTAAGATAATTGATGTTGTCCATTACAATGTGTATTATCCAGAAGCTGTGACGATGACAACAACAACAACAACCCAATATTTATCCAGAAGTTGTGTAAAAGTTAAATATGGGATGATCTGCATATTGCTATATTCAGCATTAAATTTCCATTATTTATTTATTTTGGCCTTGCAGTAGTCACTACTTAGGGTGCTTGTGTGAACGTGGGATGCTTCATGCATTGGGTTGGCCTTTTTTTTTTTTTTTTTTTGATGTGTGAGATCCAAAATGTTATGTGCAGGCTGGAATGGGTGGAGGAACAGGGACTGGTGGGGCCCCTATAATTGCTGGAATTGCGAAGTCAATGGGTATCTTAACTGTTGGTATTGTCACAACCCCCTTTTCTTTTGAGGGACGAAGAAGAGCAGTTCAAGCCCAAGAAGGAATTGCAGCTTTGAGAGAAAATGTTGATACTCTGATTGTCATTCCTAATGACAAGTTATTGACTGCTGTTTCCGCATCAACCCCAGTAACTGAAGCTTTTAACCTAGCTGATGATATTCTTCGGCAAGGAGTTCGTGGTATTTCAGATATAATTACGGTATAAATGCTGAGTTCTCCAATCTTTTTGTTTCCGTTCAGCTCTCTCCTCTTTGTTTGCCAAGAATTTGAAGTTAAGTTGCTTTTCTCGGTCGTGCTTTACATCTGGATTTGTCTGTTCATCTGTATTATCTTTTTTTGTAGTGTTGCTAAATATTTCAGCTTTACATACGCAGACCTTAACTACGATCCAATTTCTTTTTTGGCTTTGGGGTGGGGGGGGGGGGGGGTCTTGCCG